>NIVC01000414.1:132500-382500 GCA_002269645.1 Macrostomum lignano | reverse complement strand
TGTCCGGCTTTTTATAAGGACGGAGCTGTTTCGCTTGAGCCCCTGAATCGCTTTGGTCTCTGGCACCTCTAGGTTGCCTTTGATCTGTACCGTTGTCAAATTCTCTACCAGTTTTTGGTTCTCAAGCACAAACAAGTTGCACTCATCCCTTCTACGTTTTGAGGGAACCTCCTTTACTGATTTCCCCATGAAGGGGGGCGGGCTGCTATTGGCGAGAGGTGTTTTCTGTGTGATGGCCAAATAATTTATTATAGTTTCGTCTCGTAATGTACAATTATCGACCGGACTGAACCCATTTGTCTATTGCCATGTACAGATCTTGATTTTCTCTATTTAAGTATACTGAACTGTATGTGAATCATGAGTGCAAGCCCTGAAGACGACCGCTTGTGTCGAAACGCGTTGGCTATTAAAATAATTTATTATATGTTGGTGTTGGCCTTCATTTCTCTAATAGGTGAGAGTTTCTTACTCAGAATTTGAGTCAATCCTTCACCGCTGGCAAAGGGCGGAACAAGAAGGATCTCTCAGTAGATCGATGGCCTCAGAGAGCGACTCTCGCCAGTGGTCTGTGCTGAGCAGCTCGTCCGCCAGGACCAGCACCGTTGACTGAGCGCATTGCCGGTTCCGCAGGGCGGCCGACCTTCGTAGTGATGGTAAGGCTGACATTTAGTACTCATGCACCTCTGTGATTGCCAGCAGTTTGAGGCCCTCGAAAGGCTTTGGGCAGAGGACCAGGTTCCGGAAGTCCCTGCTGATGATGAGCGTACCGGGCTGCTCAAAGGTGAGTCATTCAGATGCGGCCTGTGGCGTTCCGGACCACCAGGGGAGTCCTCAGAGTCCGGCGATGGTAAGCGACGTTCAGCAGGTGAAGCAGGCAGTCCCACCCGTGGAAGAGGCGGGGTCACAAAAAGGTCGTCAGCCGCCGACGTACAGCCGTTGTCGGGTGAGGCGACTTCGGTGGTCCCACCGGCCGCCGGACTGCCTACCGGAGCCCCAACCGCAACCGCTGGCGGGTCGTTGCTGATCGTCGCATCGGCGCTCGCTGCCACGTCCCCAATAGCGCCGTCCGCTACCGAGTCGGCGTTGGTCTCCGTGCTCATGCTAGCCGTGGATTCATTGTTTGTTGCTGCGATCGTGCTGGCTGTCGTGGTGATGTCCTCCACGTTAGAGCAGACGACCTCTGAGATCCTACGATGTTTGGCAGATTGGGCGCTCTCGTCGAGATCGACTGGTGCCAGGCTTGTAGCCAGAGAGATTACGGTGCTGGGAATGGCAGTCTTGGTGGCACTAGGTGCAGATGGGGCCAAGAAAGCCCCGGTGGCACCGCTGTTGGGATCTTCGTGAGTCCAGCGGAAGGTCAAGTTGAACTGGCGGCCACGTTTGTGGTGTTGCGGGGGAATTCAATGATAAAAGTTGGCCTGACAGTCGCCTGACATGGTCAGAAAACTGCCATTAAATACTCGTAGATCGAGAACTAAGCAAGGCGCAGTCGCTGACTTAGCTTTTAGCCGAAGGTTCTGGTGCACCCGATTGGCAGAGAGAGAGATAGAGAGAGAGAGAGAGAGAGAGAGAGAGAGAGGGGGGGGGCACCGGCACCATTATTGACAAGTTGTTTATTTAGTATTGATTAACGCAATTTTATATACAGGGACTTAAGCACTTTTAGTTTGTACTCGTTTGAGCTCTTATGAATGGTGGAAAATTATTTGCGAAAAATTTACTAAGCTAGACCTTGCAATCTACTGTATATTTAATTTACATTTCTGATTTTTATCGACCCCGTTTCACGTCTAAATTTATATATATACGGTTAATAAATACAGAAATAAATCGTTGCTAATTTTAAGACCCTGACGATGCCTGACGCGAACCGAAACATGTCGCATATCAAAAAACGATAGCGCTCACATTCTTAATTTTACTATTTATCAAACGCGCAATTTTCCGCAATGAAACTTGAGTTCCATTTTCGTTATTTGTCCTATTAGCAATTGGACATAACGATTCTCGCCCAGCTCGTCATCCGAGGTGACTTCGGCCAGGTGCCGCAGCTGGCAACGCGCCAGCTGGTTACTTGCGCTAATGCAGCTCGTCGGAACGTCCTCATGCGGGTGTTCGGCGCTCCTGAGACTCCCGTGCACACTGAAAAGTGCATCTTGTACTTATTTGAGCTGGGCGCGAACCCCAAGGCGGCTGACGCGAACGGCGACACGGCTGCGCACCTGGCAGCCCGGCGGGACCACCTGCGGCTGCTGACGCTGCTGTCGTTCGATGCGAAGTGGCTGCGGAACAAAAACGGCGCCACTCCGCTGATGGAGGCGGCGCGGACTGGAAGCTGGAAATGCGCTAAGCACCTGCTGCACCTGCTCAGGCAGATAAGGTTCAATGAGTGCTCTGAGCACGGAAACTCGAAGAGGTCGGAGCTGCTCGGACTGAAGAATCGCGAGAGTCGGACAGCGTCGGACCTGGCGAGGCTCAGCGGCCACTCAGAGCTGGCCAGCTACATCGAGCGGTGAGTGAGCAGTTCGCTGCTGTGTCCATCAAGTTTTGCAGCATTCGGCTGGGGTGGCCAGAGCTGCAGTCTCAGGCCAGCCAATCAGAGCCAGTCAGCTGAGCTTGTCTCTGTCTGACTGCTTGATGGGCGAGAGCTGTGATTGGCTGGCTGCCTCACAGCCAATGGGGTGCCGGTCGATCTCAGTCGAGAATGGAAGCTGTAGGGCCTCGGTGTGCAGTGAGAGTGTGTGGGTTGAGCTGCAGATGGAGAACTGGGAGGCTGTGCGTGAGTGCTTTGTGAGACATTGTGAGATGGAAGGAAACTCATGCTGCAGAAATGGAAAATGAGCTGCGTGTGAGAAGTCGGATGCGCTCTCGCCAATGCTGATTGTTGCAGTGCTGCTGCAGTCCTCTTGGAAACTCCATCTGCGAGCAGCTCAGATAATTAGGAATTTCTGATTATTTAGTCTATTATTAAAATTTTATTGTAAAACAAAAACATATATTTTGGCGATCGCATTTGAATTGGATTTGAGAAAATTGCAAAATTCGCTGCTCATTTTTGCTGTTGCAGGGAGATGCGGCTGGTTGTGGATGCATATGGCAAGATCTCCGGTCTTACAGCCCAGGTGAGCGGCATCTGCGGTGCCGATGCGGCTGCAGCTGAGCAGCTGTGCTCAACTTTCCCGCTCCCCTTTGCAGGAGGAGGCGGATCGACAGAAACTGCAGCGGCTGGCCGAGGCGGGCGACTCGGCGGGGCTGCGGCGAGCGGCGACCCGCGACAGCTGCGACCTGCCTGACAAATGGGGTCGCACCTCGCTGATGTGGGCAGCTCACAGCAGATCGTGTGGTGATGAGGCTCTGTGGAAGCAGCTGGTGCATCTGGGTGACCCCACCTGTGCAGATAAATATGCTGGCAGTTGTCTGCACCATGCAGCACGGGCTGGCAATTCTGCCGCAGCCTCCGCTCTGCTGAGTGCCGGAGCCTCCGCCAATGCCACGGGGCTAGGAGACACGTCCCTCATGGAGGCAGCCGAATTTGCGCCCCCCACCGCCACCGCCGCCGCAGTCGTTCGGCTTCTGCTGGACGCAGGGGCGGATTGGAGCATTAAGAACAACGACGGCAAGACTCCGCTGGATTTGGCCGTGGAGAACGGAAATATCGAAGCCGCTGAGCTGCTGCGTAGGTGAGTTTCCATGGCTGTTGTATATTCAATGAGACACAAATATGGTTGATGGATCTGATTCCCTTTTCTAGCCGGGCTCTTCGCTCTTATATATTATTTATATCTTCTACACCATTTTACCTTCTTGTTTAAAAAAACAAGCATATTAGGGCTTGCGGAAATTAAATTCAAAGTCCCTTTCTATTGAAACAGAAAAAATTCAATTCAGACTGTCTGTGGCCAAAATTGTCTCAGAGTGACGCGCAAGCGCAAACTTGAAATTCAATTACAACAAGCTGTCTTGTTGTAATGTTGGACAATTTTATCCCTCATACTAGTTGCTTTGGCTTCAATTTGATCAGCTGTTTTCTGCAATTCCTTTGCAAAAAATCGTCTATGAGCTGGCAAAACTCGGACTGGGTGGCCAAACAGGATTTGCGCCGGCGACTTGCCATCATGGCGAGCCACCTTGGCGTGTAGCAAAATATCAATATTCCTTGGCAAAACTTGTCCCAGTCGATCTTCTCTGACTGCGGATTCCATGAACCTCGCAGAAGCTTTTTCATTTCCTTCACTGCCGACTTGTTGGCTCTGCTATTGCTCTGTAAGTCGGAGACGATACTCTGTGCTCCACTTTCCATCTTCACAAGAAAGCAGTGAACAAATCCTAGCTAAATTGAGGTCCTCCGTAGGACCAAAGAATCTCTTGTGCTGATTTTTCACAAAATCGCTGTCTTAGCGCATTAATGACCTTTGATGTCCGAGCGTTCGTTGTACGAGTATCCGAATGCATTCACTGCACAGTGCAGCCAATGCTAGCAATTCTGCCGGAGCCTCCGCTGTGCCGGCTGCCGCAGCCTCCGCCAATACCAAGAGTCAAAAGGATTGGACGCCCCTCATGTGGGCAGCCTTTGCGCCCCCCGCCACCGCCGCCGCAGTCGGTCGGGTTCTGCTGGACTCAGAAGCGGATTGGAGCCTGAAGGACAGAGACGGCAGGACAGCGCTGGATTTGGCCACAGAGAAGAGAAGGAGCGAACTGGCTGAGCTGCTGCGTGGGTGAGTTTCCATGGCGACTGAGAATGTCTCTCTGACTTTGATTTATCATCGATAAACATTATTCTGTAATTTATGATTGAATATTGAACAGCTGACTGCAGTTGCTCTGACTGGGCATTTTTACATTTTTGTAGTTTAAATGGGCAGCAGACACTGACTGAGCTGCATTGAGGGAGTTTGCAGTGCAGTTTGACTGCAGATTGCCAGTTGAATATTAATGTTCAGCTGCCTGCGAGCTGTGAGACACCAGTAAGCATTTTGCTGTGCACATTGCAGTTGAGTTTTAACGTATGCAATTTTCTGATAATTGTCTGTAAGATAAAAGAAAATAATTACGATTTTTTCATAGTTGATATAAGCAAAAAGAAGAAATAAAGCACAGAACATCGTCTCTCACCTGAGTTCCCCTGACTTCAGACTCCGCATTGTCTATTAAGGTACGACGGCAAGATTTACTTCGACGAGCCTCTGGCACCGCCGTGAGTTCCTTCAGCAAACAGCTACAGCACACACAGCTACAGCACACAGCTACAGCACACAGCTACAGCACACAGCTACAGCACACACAGCTACAGCACACAGCTACAGCACACAGCTACAGCACACACAGCTACAGCACACAGCTACAGCACACAGCTACAGCACACACAGCTACAGCACACAGCTACAGCACACACAGCTGCAACACAGCAAAAACTCTGGCGACATTTCAGATTTGATGAAGTTTTCTACCCAGTGACGGACCCGCAGGGCTTCTGCCTCATCATCAACATCAACAAGTACACAAGTACTCATGAGGATCGCGACGGCTCACAGCTGGATGTGCAGCGAGTGAATGAAGTCTTTCAAAAGCTGCGATTCACCGTGCAGTTGGAGGAGGACCTCACAGCCAATGAAATTCTCCAATGCCTGATGCAGCTCCAGCGCTGCTCAGACCAGCTGGAGCGGCACGGCTGCTTTGTCTGCTTCCTCATGGCTCACGGCAGCCCGGACTGCGTGTTCGGCTCGGACGGAAGGCCGTGCAGAATTCCTGATGTCACCAAAATATTTCAGGTGGGAACAGAAGCTGTTAATACTTTTTCCGCCACTCTCAGCGCCACTCTCAGCGCCACTCCCAGCGCCACTCCCAGCGCCACTCTCAGCGCCACTCTCAGCGCCACTCTCAGCGCCACTCCCAGCGCCACTCCCAGCGCCACTCTCAGCGCCACTCCCAGCGCCACTCTCAGCGCCACTCTCAGCGCCACTCTCAGCGCCACTCTCCCCTCCAGTCGAGCTGCTGCCGCAGCCTGGCCGGCAAGCCGAAGATATTCTTCATCCAGGCCTGCCGCGGTCAGCATCACGATGCACCCCTAGACGACAGCAGTTCGAAGTCCAACGAGCCGCAAGTCCCGGAGCCCGTGCCGGCCTTCTCCCCCCCCTGCCAAGGCCGACTTCCTGCTGTGCTACGCCACCACAGAGAACCAGTACTCCTACAGGTTTTCTGAGACCGGCTCCAAGTTCGTGCAAACCCTGTGCCGGATGATCGAGCGGCACTATGCGGAGGACGACCTGCTGAACATCATGACCCGAGTGAACCGCGACATGATGCAGAACCCGGTGGAGAACAAAGTGGAAAAAACCACCTACCTCTGTGTAGCTCAGACAGTTGCTCAGCTCGGCTACAAAATCTCTCTGGACCCGAGCCTGGCCAAGCGGTGCTGGAGGAGGCTGCAAAAGGCCCCAACTGGTCAGAGCTGAGGCTGGCAGACAGACAGACAGACAGACAGACAGACAGACGATGTACGAGCTAGTATGGTAATTCTGTGACTGTCTACTTTATTTGCTAAATCCGATTACCGATTACAGTACGAGTATTTAATGGACGTTAAAACAATTGCGTTGTAATTTTTAATGCCAAGGATTCTCTAGCAGACAGGAAATTTCAGACAGTTTGAATAAAATTGGCCAATGTATGAAAACAAAAAACTGTTGATTCAAGATGCTCATATTTCAATCGAAATTTACTCAACTTTCTAATCATTGTCGGAGTTCTCCCTATTTTCACAATATTTATCCCAGAACTGTTTCATGAATATCCCGCAGACGCAGGCTGTGACTGCTTCAATACCCTGTGACTGAGTGCCAGATGCACCCATAACCTTTTCTCATTTCAAGCGCCAACTTGTTTGTCTGCACCGCAGGCGTTTTCTCTTCCCCATCGCTCCTTTACTCTCTGCCTTCCCTCAAGCTGCTCAAATGCCAATTTGTACTCAAGTTCTTTGCTATTCGAATATTTCCCATCAGCTGCTGTCGCTATTCTGTGAGCTTTTGTGACGAATTACTCAAATATACTCGTGTGTGACTCTCTAGCATACCAAAACTGCCCAACCCTCAGCACTGAGTGGCTGTCGTGTTTGCTTAACTCAACAGCTGATAAAAAGTTAAATGAAATTGCGGGAGTGGGAGAGAGTGAGACGCTGAAACAGCAGCTGCAAAAAGAGTAGAGGCAGCTCCCGATTGAGTTGCAGCCCCAGTCCTTGCACAATGGAGCCTTTTTATTCTGTTTTAGCACCCTGCCTGCCCTCTCACTGCACCTCCGTCTCTGTGCTAAGAGATGACGGGAGGATTCTGGGCTGGCAGCCGGCTGCAATTTTTTTGTTTTTCGTCTTAGATTTTCAGAGACTGGAGAACACATGTTTACTGGACCGAATTTGCGGTGTCTGAGCCAGGAACTGATGGGGGATGGGGTAGATGGTCTGGGTTCTGATGGAGAATAGAGAAGCTGAGCTGGGATCTGATGGAGAATAGTGAAGCTGAGCTGGGATCTGATGGAGAATAGAGAAGCTGAGCTGTGATCTGATGGAGAATAGGGAAGCTGAGCTGTGATCTGATGGAGAATTGGAAAGCTGAGCTGGGATCTGATGGAGAATAGAGAAGCTGAGCTGGGATCTGATGGAGAATAGAGAACCTGAGCTGGGATCTGATGGAGAATAGAGAAGCTGAGCTGGGATCTGATGGAGAATAGAGAAGCTGAGCTGGGATCTGATGGAGAATAGAGAAGCTGAGCTGGGATCTGATGGAGAATAGAGAAGCTGAGCTGGGATCTGATGGAGAATAGAGAAGCTGAGCTGGGATCTGATGGAGAATAGAGAAGCTGAGCTGGGATCTGATGGAGAATAGAGAAGGTGAGCTGGGATCTGATGAAAGGCGCAATGCATAGCAGTGAATGCTTTGAGCTGGGCAGGGTTGGCGCTCAAGCAGTTTGTCTCTGTGCCGCTGTGAGGCAGCCATCAACCCCCCCCCCCAAAGCATTCGCTGCGAGTCTTCTTTTGTCACGCGTTCGCAGGCTGCTGGCTCGGCCCTCAAGCCTCAGCTTCGCCATTGTCCTCTGGGCATTGAGCTCGGCTGGTCTGGAGCTGCTTGGACAGCTGGGGTCGGGGCGAGTAGAGGCCGCTGTTTTTTCCGCTCCTGTGTGAGCGCAAGTACAGCACACAGCCCCAACCCAAGCCCTTAACTCATGGCTGGACGCCGCACAGAGGAAGGAGAGACAGAAGGAGATGCAGAGGCCGCACACAGCAGCCCAGCTGCATACAGCGGTGCCTCATCAGTTCTGCCCCATTGTCCAAAACCTCTGCGCAAATCTCACCAGCTTTGCGCCTCTGCCTCTCCTTGCCGAATGAGCTCAGCATCTCTGCTGCATCAGTTTGAGCTGCTGCTGCTCATTCTGAGCTCTGACAGATGATGAAGAGCGAATGGAGGCTGGGAAAGGCAGAGAGAGGCTGTGAATTTGCTGACGCAGCTGCTGAGAGACTGTTGCTAATTAAAGAAACAGGTGGGGCGAGCGGAGCGCAAAGAAACTCGGAATGAGGGGGCCATGCCAGAAACTGAGCTGAGTGAGAAATTCTCAGAGACTTGCGGCTGCCAGCCTGCTGCAGGGGAAGGAGATGGAGAGGGGGATGGTGACAGGGAGATGGGTGAGAGGGAGATGGGTGACAGGGAGATGGGTGAGAGGGAGATGGGTGACAGGGAGATGGGTGAGAGGGAGATGGGTGAAGGTGAGTGAGAGTGGTGAGAAAAGCCATGAGAAGACAGCTCAGGATTATGAATAAATAAGTGAGCACTAATAAACACAATGGATGTTCATATCAGATATTTATACAAATGGAAATGTACATGTGCAGCAGCTGGAGTTGAACATTGAGCTGCTGTGAGACACACTAATAAATATTTAACTAGCGACAATATAAACAAATAGCAATGATTTACGAGCGTATTATACATTAAAAATGCATCTAAAAACAATGCAGATAACAATATGACAACATGGCCCAGCAATAACAATAACAAGGTACTTTATGACGCGAATATGTGCAATATTATTAGATTAATATGATTCAAATTTAAACTAATGCTATTTATACTACTACTAAAAATGTTGGCAGTAGTATAAACGGAAAACTTGTTTCTACAAAAAATGTAGAGGATGAAACTGGGTTGATTTTAAAGCAGCACAAATATCCAGAATTTTTAGTTAACAAAAATGCTTTCACAATAGAAACATGACCCAATGACCCTGCTGCACGTCAATTTATTGTAAAAGTATGTAAAAGTTATAAAATATTCTGCAATAAAAGTTTAAAATTAATTTGCGCGATTTAACAGAGTGGCAGACAGCCCAGCAGAGCAAATTTCAGATTAAAAAGCTGTGTAAGAAAATGGAATTGCTAAAAACATGAGTAACAATGATGCAGTGCACCTTCAGGACATGCCGATGCAGTTCATGTGGGCGAGTCTGTAGTGGCTGATTGGGCACAAATTATTGAAATTGCAACTGGGTACCTGGGAGGCTGGTGGCCCAGCAACTGAGGATCTGGAAGGCTGGTGGCCCAGTAACTAAGGATCTGGGAGGCTGGCCCAGCAACTGGGAGGCTGGCCCAGCAACTGGGAGGCTGGCCCAGCAACTGGGAGGCTGGCCCAGCAACTGGGAGGCTGGCCCAGCAACTGAGGATCTGGGAGGCTGGCTACCCAACAACCCGAAAAGCGTTGCGACCCTTTAACAGGAGTTCCTGCCATCCAGTGGTCATCCACGGTCATCGAGCAGCCGCTTGAGTCTTTGGTGCTCCGCCGGCTCCAGGAAGCCGATGAGCACGCGGTCCATGATGCGCACCGGGTGCTGCAGAAAGCCGAACACCCGCACGCTGCCGGGGGGCCGTAGCCGCACCGGCGGGTTGTTGCGGATCCGCCGGCTCCACCGCGATGCCTTCGCCACGGCGGCCTCGATGGCCAGCCGCTGCTCGTCAACGTCTCTGGTCTGCAGGCTCACCTGGCGGAGCGCCGACAGGTCGAACTCGCGGCCGCGCTCGTCGCAGAAGAAGCTGAAGCTGGCCAGCGGCAGCAGGTGCGGCGCCAGGCTGACCCGGCGGGACTTGGCCTCCTGGCTCAGGCAGCCGTGCGGGTCGTAGAAGTAGCTCGAGTCCGCGGAAGCTCGGCGATGCCGGCGACGATTCGACGGTGGCGCCGCCTCGGCAGTCCGCTCGACCGCCGCCGCTTCGCCTCCGATGAACTGCCGTCTGACTTCGTCGTCGCTCAGCGTTGTCTCCGACACCGTCTCGAAGACGGCGACGCTCGGCTCATTGGGAGAGACGGATGGTACGTCCCTGGTTTGAGTCCTTGATATTCGGGATGCTGACGCTCCGCTGATGAGCTGCCTGGCCTCATCTTCAGCCACAGAAGCCCGCGGACGGACCGATGCAACCAGCTGCCGCCTGGCCTCATCTTCAGCCACAGTAGCCTCAGCCACAGTCTCGTATTCGTTGCTATCAAAGCCAGCAGCTCGGACAGAAGGCAAGCACCTGGCTCTTGTAGCTGTGCCGTCATCTGTGAACTCGCATTCTGTAGTGAAAGTACCTTCAAGCACTTGGCTACCTGATCTGTTGGCATCTGGCAGCGACCGCTCAGGCCTAACTGATGCAATGTGCCACCGCCTCACTGAGGAATCATCCACGGTCTTCTCCGACTCCACTGTGGTGTACAATCGAGATGCTCGCAGCGAATGCACAAGCTGCTGCCTGATCTCACTGTCGGTCTCTGTGTACTCAGCCTCGGTGACGAATGTCGGTGCATCAGCTGCTTCTCTGGACCGCTCTGCCACAAGCGGATGTACAGACTCCACTAATCTTTGTCGGACTTCATCGTCGCTCACGGTAGTCTCAGAAATCGTCTCGTACGCATCGTTCGTGTCGGAGCAAGCGCTACTGCGCAGAACTGACGGCAGACAGCGAGCTCGAGTCTCATCGTTGTTATCAGTGAACTCCATCTCGGTGACAAATGACTCCAGTCCGGCTGAACTTGCTGATCGCTTCAGCGATTTGCGTCGAACGGATGGCAGCAGCTGGCGTCGGATCTCGCTATCGCTGAGTGTCGCCTGCGCAATCGTTCGGTACATGCCGGACGCGTGCAGCGACTCGAGGTACTGCCGGCGAATGGTCGAGTCGTTCACGGTGGCAGCATCGACAGTGGCGTACATGCTGGATGACTGACTGAACTCGGTGAAGCTGGGACCATCTACCGAGCTTCTGTCTGAGGCGCAAGGCTTGATTTTTAGCACTGCGGATGCGGCAGTTGCTGCAGCAGGTTGTGACACGCTTAAAGCTTTACTGGACTGGCAACTCAGTTCGCTGTCTTCAGCCAATTGAGATGAGTCTGCAGATGCACTCAGAGAGTGATATGTGCCAGCATTTGGATCCTGAATCGCTTCTGATTGATCCTTATTGCTGTCTGAGTTTGTCAGCTTTGTGCCAGCCGCTGCGGAGCAATCTGACTGATTTTGACTGCTGCTTGCATGAGCCGATGTGAAGACACCAGAGGACTGGGAAGCAGCGACAAAGAAAACTGGTTTTGCCAAGCTCTTACTACTCAACATAGCAGATGCGGATGTTTCTCTTGCAGACTCTGGAGCGCTTAAAAGTTCACCGCTTGATTCCCGTCTCAGCTCGTTGTAATTAGCCACTTGAGCAGATGAAGCTTGAGCTGCATTTGAGCAGTCTGCAGAAAAGCACAAAGACGGATAAGTGCCAGCGTTTGACTGTTGAGTCGCATCTGACTGAACAACTTTGCCTGGAGAGTCTATTGGCTCTGTGCTGGCTACTGTAGAGTTATTAGACTGATTTCGATAAGTCGCAACGTCAGCCGAAACAAAGACACCAGAGAATGAGACAGGCTCGGAAGCAACAATGGAAGCAGGCTTTATCAAGCTCTCTCTGCTTTTCAATATTGCTTTTACAGATTTGGGCACGCTTAAACATTTACCAGTAGACTTGCATTTCGCTTCACTGCAATCAACCAATCGAGAAAATGAGGCTTGAGCTGCACTCGAGTCGTCTGCAGAAAAGCACAAAGATTGATATGCAGTAGCGTTTGGCTTTTTAGTGGCCTCTGATTGATCTGACTGAGCTTGAAACAATTTATTACTGTTGCTAATAGGAGCCGGTACGAAGACACCAGGGACTGCGTCAGGATCGCAAGCGACAATGGAAAGAGGCTTTATCGAGCTCTTACTGCCGTCAAATGTAGCAGATGAAGCTGATCCTTTTGCAGCTTGCGACACGCTTAAACGTCCACAGCTCGACTTGCAATTTACTCGGCTGTAATCAGCCAATCGAGAAAATGAGGCTTGAGCTGCACTCGAGTCGTCTGCAGAAAAGCACAAAGATTGATATGCAGTAGCGTTTGGCTTTTTAGTGGCCTCTGATTGATCTGACTGAGCTTGAAACAATTTATTACTGTTGCTAATAGGAGCCGGTACGAAGACACCAGGGACTGCGTCAGGATCGCAAGCGACAATGGAAAGAGGCTTTATCGAGCTCTTACGGCCGTCAAATGTAGCAGATGAAGCTGATCCTTTTGCAGCTTGCGACACGCTTAAACGTCCACAGCTCGACTTGCAATTTACTCGGCTGTAATCAGCCAATCGAGATGATGAGGCCTGAGCTGCGCTTGAGTCGTCTGCAGAGAAGCACAAAGACTGATAAGTGACAGCATTTGGCTCTGTCTTCTTCAATGCATTCGAAGTCTTTGTGCTTGCAACTACAGAGCTATCAAGGGAATTTCGAATGTTACTAACGTGAGCCGATGAAAAGACACCAGAGACTGGGCTAGACCCGGAAGCGGCAACGGAAACAGGTCTTCTGAAGCTCTCCTGGTTTTTTATTGTTTTGGATGATGTTGCTTCTGCAGATTTTGACACGTAAACATGCTCGCTAGGCGTGCAGCTTACTTTGCTGTAATCAGCCAATCGAGAAGGTGAGACCTGATCTCTGTTTGATTGGTTAGAAGATAGGCACATAGACTGATAAGTGGCATTATTTGGCTCTCGAGAAGCTTCCCATTGAACTACACTGTCTTCAATATCTGGTTTAATTACACTCGAAGTTCGATTGCATTCGTTGGTCATTGCAGAGCGACCTGACTGATTTTGAATGTTACTCGCTCGAGCCGACATGGAGACACCAGGGAATGAGTCAGGCTGTGAGGAAGCGGCAGTGGAAGCAAACTTCATTAAGCTCTGACTGAAACTCACTATAGCAGGTGAAGGTGTTGCTTCTGCAGCTTGCGACGCGCTTAAACATTCACCGTTAGACTTGCACTTCGCTTCATTGCAATCAGCTTGAGCTGCGCTCGACTCGTCTGCAGAAAAGCACAAAGACTGATATGCAGCACCAGCATTAGGCTCTTGAGTAACTTCTAATTGAACCACATTGTCTTCAATGCCTGTCTTTGTTGCATCCGAAGTCTTTGTGTTAATCGCTACAGAGCCATCTAACTGATTTTGACTGTTGCTGGGGTGAGCTGACACGGCGACACTTCTGTCGCTCAATGCTGCAGTTGCTGGTGTTGCTTCTGCGGACTGTGTCACGCTTAAACATTCACAAGATTTGCGTCTCTCTTCGTTGTCAGCCAATCGAGAAGGAGCGACTTCAGCTGCTCTTGACTTGACTGCAGAAGTATCGGCTTTAGACTCTTGAGTCACTTCAGGTTGAACCACATTGCCTTCCAAGTCTGACAGCTTTGTACTGGCCATTACAGAGCTATTTGACTGATTTTCATAGTTGCTTACGCCAGTTGACATGGATGCACGAGAGAATGAGCCAGCTTGTGAGGCTGCGATTCTTGAATGCTCATGCTCAACTTCTGCTGCACTAGGATGTTCCTGCTCTTGAGTGTCACTAACTGACCTATTACAACAACTTGCAGTTGGCTTTTCAACCTCAACTTTCTCTTGGTTCTCCTTCTGCGATGCTTTACTTTCGTCTGCAAATCGACTTTCCATCGTTGTTGCAGCCGCTTTCTGACGCTTGGCAACTACTAGATGCTGTCTGGCTGCTCTGCCGCGAACTGGAGCAGATATTGAGCGACTCAAACTCACAGCCGGGGCAGACAAGTTCAGCATGGTGTCGTTGGCTTCAGTCCTGACCTGACTGGTCACGCCGCGTTTTAACTGAGGCCCTGGACGGTGCTCTGGTTCACCAATGATCAGTGTGCTGTCTGCAGACTGTTGGAGCTGCTGCAGGCGAGTTTGAGATCGGGAGCTCCGTCTAGTACAGATGCCACCCAGCCCGCTATTGCTGCTCAGCGACAGAGTGGTCTCTGGTGCCAAGTTTAACTCACTGAGGCGAAAACGGCTAGCTCTACATTGTCGAGATTTTTTAGCTGGTTTTGCATTTTTGGCGCCACAAGAACTGCTGGTGTTGCCAGCGCGTTTGCTATTTTGTTTCTTGCGGGACTTGCTATTGCTGCTTCTGGTTTTCATAGAGGCAGCAGTTACGGCAGAAAGTCACAGTTTGACATTTAGTTACCACTGTCAATTCCAATTGCAGATTGCATTAATTTGTGGCTAAATTGGAATCTTGGCTTCAGTCTGTTTGTCCATTCAATGCTCTCAAAGATCAACCCTAAGGTGCAGTGAAGTATACTTGCCTGAATATAAATAAAGCCAGGACCTGCCTTTGATGTGTCTGTCTTTGTATATGACTACATATGTATCTGTGCTCTTGTTTGTCTGCTCAAGATTGGCAGAATGGGCAGTAATCTTTCCCCAACAGTTGTGACAGTGTTGCTAAATGTGCTCCAGGGTGCACACAGCCCCTGCTCAAATGCTCAATCAAAATCTATATTTATGCTAACAATACATATTATGATACAATAGCCATAAAATTATAGAAAGCTTCCAACTGTAAAATAAACCATAAAAAACTGTCCAGAAAAATATCAATATTTTAATTGCACATCTACTTGTATAGTAAAAGACAATAAAGAAAAAAATAGCAACTTTGCCAAAATATGAATCTCTAAAATCTATAAAAAATTGAACTTCATTTTATAACCTAATAAGTTTGTAGAAACTACATTAATGGCTTCCATTTTTATGCAAAAATTTGTAAAATATATGCATTTTGAACGTGCACAAAAACTAAGAAAACTTTTGTTTAAGTACTTAAATTTTCTAAAATATTTTTCCAATTAGTTTGTTTTAAAGAGCCAAAAATTAGTATAAATATATGCATTTTTTGCAATGAGAAGCAAGTCTCACTTTTAGGCTTCAAATCAGCCTTCAGCCTTTTACTGGTTAGTTGAGAAACTTTACAGTGAATTCCTAACAAATATTTTGAGAAGTGATTTTGACTTAGGAGAAAATATGCATACTGCATATACTAATGAAAAAGGGATACAAAGTAGATCCCTAATAATACATATCGTGTACAGAGGCCATGACCCTCTAATCTTGGTAATGCCTAGGACTAAAAAGATCATACATGCAGTACATATGCCATTAGAGTATATATACTACTCAAGCCATATTTATATATAATGCTATTGGTATAGAATAGAAACATTACCAATAAAGGATAATAAATACTTAGATATGCACTTAGGCAAATGCTCAGATGAATTTAAAGAAATAGAGTTTTTTTACTATAGTTTAGTGGCAACAATTGAAATTTAGAGAAAGATTTACCCCTAGCACAACTTTGCTATCAACAATGAAATTATTTTAGAAGATAAAACCAACACCCTTATTATAACTTTGGTAGCATTCATAAGATTAAATTAAGTAATAAAATTAAGTAAATAGTCTAAACCATCAATATTATAATATTTCAAATAAGTATAAAGCTATTTTGAACTAGCAAAAAAAGAAGAATAGGGTTGTTTGACAATGCTGAATAATAAAATATATCATTTAAATACTCTAGTAACTACTGTAACTAGTATATCTTCTATATAGATATTTACTTAGAGACAGGGGGGTTGTGTGCACCCTGGTGCACTTTATACAACATAGGCACATAACTGGCGAGAGGCATTACTGCCCATTCCACTGACTCCCCTGAGCAGGCATACAAGTGTGTGGATATGTACACAGGCATACACTCACACAGGAGTGTACAGCGGCACTAACTTTATATTATCATTAAGCATGTACACTTCACTGCGCCTTGGGGGGGTTGGCTCTTAAGGCTGTTAATTGCACAAGCAGAGCCAAGCCAAGATTCCAATTCAGCCCCAAATTAATGTGACTGCACTTGGAATCGAGCCTGGGTCGTTGGCACACCAGAGCAGCTGCACTACCATTGGGCTACGGCCCCCGTGCCTATATAATCTTACATTTGGTCATTTGAATGATGAATGATGATTATTACCAATCTTATATTGCTTTAAATAATCTTTATTTAATGGTCTCAATCTAATTTTGTAGTTCCCTGGCTTTTCTAAAGCTAAAATTCTCATAAATGGCCCTCTTGAGGGTCACCTAGTCAAAATAATTCATGATGAATTGCTTTACAATATTTTCTTCCTTTTGCTCAACATTTATGCATGCTATGCCAACTCAATCAAATAGTCTACTAAAGTCTCTATAGGCTCATTTCTGCCTTGCATTCTTCCTTGAAATTCCTCTCTGTGGAACTACCAATTCTTCTAAATTGCTCAATCAATTGCTCTTTGAACTCTTTTTATTTGAGATCTTCTGGCAGATTCAGGTGCTACACCACTACAAATGCAGTAGACAAGTCCAAATTAGCTAGCAGTTCCTGCTTCCAGTGTTCTTCACGTATCTCTTCTACTTCACAGCATTGATTGAAAGCTATTAGCCAGATCCAAATATCTTGTGCAAGTGTGAATTTCTAGATCTTAATGTGTCTCATTGGCCCTATCTTGCTAGCCTATAAATATGGACCCCTGCAGCCCAGAAGGCTCCATATTTCACAGAGCCAAACTCCTCCTCTATTCAAAGAGAACCTTACTAGAGTATCATACTAAGAATTACTATACTGAGAATTTAATTGCGTAGAGTTGCTATACTAAGGATCAGTACTTAAGAGCTAGCATAGGTTGCAACAACGACATCCTGAACTTGTCTTTATGGCCTCTAGAAGAGCTATTAGAGATTATGCCAAATCTGCCAGCTGCCAAGCCAGTTGAGAAGCTGAATGATCAGGAAAACAAGGCGCCTTTGCGCATCCCAACCAAGCCTTTAATGCCTAGGAGAAAAGCCAAGAGATTGCCCTTAGCTACAACTAATGAAGAGCCAAGGAAAAAGAGGGCCATACTACTAGCTTTGCAAGTTGCCATCCCAGTGAGGTCAATGGTAATTAGGGCTGTTCCATCCACTGGTGGCCGCACCATCTAGATAGAGGCTCCAGCAACTGCACCCACCTCCAAATGCTTGAAGACACTTTGACAGAGCTGCCAGCATCAATAGCCTCCTTGGAGCCAATAATGATATCACAATAAAGTAAATCATACCATAAAGTGTAACCATGACAGAGTCCTAGAAACTTGCCACTGTGGCAGCAAAGATCATCACTGCAGCTGAGCTCATTGCCAAGATAGAGACAATTACCACCAAAGGAGGTAGCCAACTTCTGCAGAGTCATGCACAGATTAATCAAAACCTGCAGCCCTGATATAGAGAGGCTATGCTACAATTTCCAATAACACATGCTGACTTTAGTGTTTCTTTGTCTGGATATGTATCAGCAACTACCATAGGCCTCCAAGATCTAGTCAAGCGGCAAATTTCTGAAAGAACAGTAGTCTCATAAGGAGGCAGTTGCTATCCTACAAGATGTGGCAGATCACATGCACTAGAATTTCCGCAGTAATTGTTGACCACCAAATCATTAGCTGATCAATATTGAGATTGATTAGCTCTTTGACCAAATCAAGTGGTTATACTACTGAGATCTGCTACACCCATGCCAATTCTAAAAGACTAAGTGACAACTAGATTTAAGAACTTGCATCATAAACATTACTTACCAATTTACTTTTTGCCTATATTTAGTAATAACCATTTAGTTTTACTTTGCCTGCATTTTAATAATTGTTCTATCTATAAAATTCTACCCTTTGAATACAAATGCACTTATAATATACAACTGTTCAAACATTTTGCACCCAAGTACTTTTATTTTACACTTGAATACTTTTGATTTTAAAGTTGTGCAAAATCTAGAGATATCATTTTAGTTTGTTTGAATACTTGAAATAATTTTGATCATTATTATTTGTTATAAATGTGCCTCCCTAAATCCAATTGATATATACAAGTGAAATTCTGCCCTAAATAAACCAACATCTCAGCTCTTGAACATCTATATGCTCACACAATGGTTCAAACCCCATATTTTCAATAAACATAAAGTCTTAATGAGGTACTTATTTCAAGGCTGAACATTTGAAAGTGCTCAGAAACTTACCAAGAAATAAGAATTAGGGATTCATGCAAAGATATACTGCATTGCTTATTGCTATGACCCTATATTCTGAGTAACACTTAAAAGACTAAAGAAATATATGTACCTTAGACCACTCAGGCCCAGTGTTGGGTACCAGTCCATTAATAAGTGTTAATCTGCTATTAAGCATTAATAAGCATTAAGATTTTTTATTATTGCTAATGGAATGCCATTCAGATTTTTTGAACTAATGGATTAATGGATTTGCATTAATATGAGTACTTTTATAATTTAACATGACAAATTCATTGTTAACATAATGGCAATGTCAATGACCAAAAATGCAAAGAAAGAGCAAAATATATGAAGAAAATAAAGAAAAGTTACAAAATTAGGAATATATTTGAATTTACCTAAATGCCTAATTAATCTCTTTGTTTATGACAATGGTCATGCAAATGTAACAACTTCTTACTAATGAACTTTATTATTGAATTAAAATTGTGACCTTTATTGATTCTACATGAGCATCAATTGCTTTGATTTACTTCTTTCCCAATCTTTTATAACATTCTGCTGAATCTGCTAATGCTATTGAAACAAATGTTTTCGCCATCTGTCGCCTGCCCCGTCGCCGCCCAGGTTGTTTTCAAAAACGGAGCTAGTGGAAGCAATCAATGCTGCTATCAAGGCCAGGCCGCAGCACGCTGACGCCTCAACACAGGTGAGCCACCTGACCACAGCGAGGAGGGCATCAGCCAGCTGATCAGCCTGCTTGTGAGGGCTGGCCTGAATTGGCAGTTGAGTCGCCGATGGCCCACGAACATTCGAGAGGCTTTCTCGGTGGCTATTGCCAACGCTCATCGGCAAGCTATCTCGGAAGTGGCCCGCCGCAACATTGCCGCCCTACCAACGCAACCACCGCATCCAACTACGCTAGAATTGGCCATCTTAAAGGCCCTTTTCTTCCTAGGTCAAACTGCCGACATGCCAACGGACTTTGAAAAATTCATTCATTATTAACAAAAATTAAAATTACATGACAACATTTACATCTTTACAATTAGGCTGACACGCAATAATCAGGAATTCTTCTCCATTTCAAAATAATCTCAAAATTTATTACATTTCTCAGCTAATCAATCTAATCTCTAAAAACTATCACTTGTTAATCCGCAATACCGTATGCAATTCGTGTGGCCTTGTTTTCCATCTTTTTGACTGGCGCGCAATAAATTTTACTTTTCTTTTGTAGCTAATTAACTTATTATGCAGTGGCCTTATTAGAGCCGATTTTGTTTTCAAATAAAATTGATTCATTGTTCTGCTGCTGCAATTTAATTTGGACGGGGAGAGTGTAGTGACTGGCTGCTAACTGGCTATTCAGCAGAATTCACTAGCTTTCCTTAAGAGTGCTGTGATCCGCTGCACAGTAGCTCAGTCCACCTGATCTAGTGAGAGAGATACTCTGTGCTGGGCCTATGTGTTTACTGCCCAATGACTCATCGCCTGAGCGGGCGCAGGCAGCCACACTCAATGTCTTCCCACTCGCGCTGAGGAAGCGTAGCAGGATGACTCATCACCTGCGCGGAGTATAATGGCTGCCTAGAGGGAGTAAACAGGATGACTCATCCGCCCATGTTCTATTTTTAGCACAGAATAAGCACGTGACTGTGCACGCACGCTGTGCGTGGCCACTGACCTTGAGTCATGCCACTGCTGCGTGACAGGGTTGCCTTATTTGGAAGTTGGCCTTGAATCACGCGTCGTCCGCATGATTTCAATGCCCAAATAAGGAAGTTTCACGCGCTCACCGCATGAAACTCACGTGACTTTTGGGGGTCCGCTTGTCTATAAATACGGAGCATCTGCAAGCCATTTTTCTCTAGACGGCGTTGTCTTGCGGAGCATTGTGGCTAACTCGTGAAGCCTCTGCCTCCGAGCTCTCCTCTCTCATTTCAGGTTTTCAGGTCCGAGCAGCATTCAACTGAGACGATTGACTGTCGAGACATTTTCAGATTTGGCCTTTGCTCCGAAGTGTCTTCGTTAATTTTATTTTAGGTAACGGATAGACAACTCTGCCGACGCGTCGAGTCCGCACACCAAGGTGGCAGCAACACTACCAAGTCAAGGCTAACGTTTTAGGTTCAATTTTCAGGCAAATCGATAGGACCGAAGCAAAGGACAAACGTTACACTGGTGGCAGCGGTGGGATACAAAGACCTGCCAGGCCACCTCGAGACAACCCAGAGACAACCAAACGTTACACAAACTTCCTATTTATATTTTATTATTAACTAATTAGCTTTGAAGTTTCAAATAAATAAGCTACTTTTTTACTGGATGCTTAATTTTAATTTTAATTTTAAGCACTAAGACAAACATAAATTTTAAAGAATTGCCTTATATATTTAAAATTTGTTGGTGATAACATTTTTGTTTTATAAATATAAAAAAATTGTTTAAAAAGATTTTTACAAAAAGATATATATATTTATTGATTGATGCAAAAAGGTGGCATATCATAATCAATATAAAAGGCATTTTTCTGGCATATCATGCTACTCATACAAGCAAAGATGCAGTTTTTGTGCAGAAAATTGTCACTTGCAACTATGAGAGATGTCCCAAAAGATCCTGAAATCTTTGCTTTAGCTTCTTAGTACCTGGACCAATTTTTACATTTTATGTGTCAAGCTAGGCCTATAGATAATTTTTCAATGAAAAAATTGTCCTTTGAATTTCATTTCTATCTTGTTTGGGTTTTGAGTTAGACCAACAAATGTGAAGAAAGGTTAGCACTAATAGGGCCTATTATTATACAACCTGAAATGTCTGCTAGTATTATTTTTCCATCATCATATTTTTGCAAAATTCAACTTTAAATTTGTCAGAAAGATGTGAAAACATCTATGGATGGGCATTATTTTGTTTTACGATCCCTGAGCAGGTCAAGTCTTGTCTTACAATCCCTATTAAAAGAGTCAAAAAGACACTCTAGTTTATTAAAAAAGTATGTTTCACATTTTTTCCAAGAACAAAATCATTGCAACTCACTTTCCAGTCAACCTAATTCATCACTGCAATTCACTTTTCAGTCAACTTGAGGATCATGGGCATAGCATGGTTATGAAAGCACATAGCTTATATTCACTTTCATCATACAATCATTTAAATGGTGAAGTTATATGTAGATGATTGCAAGATGAAACCAAAAGAGCTAGTAGGTTTTGAATTACGATCACCACATTGGTAGAACTGTATTAGAGGGATCGTATGACAAAGTTGCACCAGTTCACGGCAGCTTCGGATACGAACTGCTACATCAATCTCTATCAACGATCTATAGGATTCAAGAAAGAAATTGTATTCATTATAAGATTTGCAAGTGCCGCTCCCTCCATTTTCGTCATATGATCCCCCCAGTTCATTGGACCTATGTGTTATACCAAGGGGTGATCGTATGACAAAAGTGAGGGGGTGAATGGGGTGGTGGTAGTGCCCGAAAAGGCCATGCAAAAAGAGCCATATAAAAAGAGCCAGGTGGCTTTTGGTTTGCAGACATATTCGGTTTGCAATTGATTGTTTGGTTGAAACATCTATTATAGCGACAATTTCCTACCATTTCGTCATACAATCCCTCCAATACAATTTTACTATTGGTGTGATCCTAAGTCGAAATCTACAAGCTCTTTTGGTTTTGTCTTGCAATGATCTGCACATAAATTCACCATTTAAATGATTGCATAACAAAAATTAATATAAGGACAAGCTTCTAACTTCTATAAGACACAAGATTTTATGTTAAAAATGACACACTTAGAAATGGTCCCATTTTGAAGTTTGATTTTAAGAACAATTTTCTATCCTCTGTGGGGGGATCGTATAACAAGTCCCGACTCCTATAGGGACAATGCTAGGTGATTGTAAAATAAAAGAATGTCATCCTTTTTGCAACCTACATAATCCTTTTGGGACTTGACCTAATCCTTTTTGCAACTTACCTAATCCTTTTGCAACTTGACCTAATCCTTTTTGCAACTTAGTTGCTCCTTTTGCAACTTAGTTGCTCCTTTTGCAACTTACCTAATCTTTTTGCAACTTGACCTAACCTTTTTGTGACTTATCTAATTCTTTTACAACTTACCCAATCATTTTTGCAACTTACCTAATCTTTTTGGGCTTACATAACCCTTTTGTGACTTACATAACCCTTTTGCAACTTACCTAATCTTTTTGCAACTTATTTGCTCCTTTTGCGACTTACCTAATCATTTGTGCAACTTAATTTGCTTCTGTTGCAACTTGTTTTTCTTTTGCTTCACTATTTTACTTCCCTGCATTGCTCTTTCCTTTTGCCTTTTCTTAGCTTTTTTTGTTTTTGGTCAACTTTATTCTGTGACTTACCCTGGTCCACTACTATTTACAGTGGTTGGATCAGCTAGCTTGACCAGCAGTTGCGTATGTATGTACGATAGGAAAGATATAAGAATAACAAAGAAACACTACAAAAACTTGTACTTGGTGATTGCAGTAACATATTTAGAATAAGTTAGACAACCCTTACAACATTATATTATCATAATTTTTTCTCTAGTAGTAGTAGTTTAGTAATTTTTTGAAGGCTTTAGGGGCCTATTATTAAAAGATTAATATATAACTGATTATAATGTACTTTAGGCTTAGCTACATTTTCATCACATAAGCATTTAGATAAAGTTAGTGGATTTCCATTGCTCATTCCTTATTTTATCATTCCACTATAGATTCCACATTTTACTGGGTGCTATAATACTAGCAATTAGCAAAAGCAAATAATATCTAATAAAACTTAAAAGACTAAGTTATTACTAGGTACCTACTAAACTGCGGAAACAGATGCAGATATAGAATAGATTTGCATACTAAAATGCAGATACGAATGCGGATTACTATTTTGTAGAATCAATGCAGATATAAATAAAATAGCAAATGCAAAAAATATCTAGATTTAGTTGTCAAAACATTGATAAACTATATTCTGCTTTATTTATAATTCTGTTTATTTTTAGATAATTTTTTGTTCAAAAGTAATAAAAATTGTTATCTCTATTCACATATAACTATAGTAACAAAAAAGACCTAATCAAATTTCTTTTTTTCCACTATCATTTTTGAAAACAGAGAAAGTGTATGATTTTCTATCATATCATATCAATATCATCTATCATTCTATCATTTATTATATTCAAAATAAATTTGAATGAGATGAGAGCAATTTATTTGAAAGTCAACAGAAATGAAAATAAAGCAAAATATATGAATCAATGTTAATAGAACTAGGGGCCTAAATCTGGAGATTTTCTGCATCTGCTATTTATATCCACATTGATTCCACAAAATAGTAATCCACATCTGTATCTGCATTTTAGTATGCAAATCAATTCCATATCTGCATCCGTTTCCACAGTTTAGTAGACCAATGTTATTACTAAAATATTAGACCTAGCCAAGTATATTTATAATATTTATAATGACTGGCATTTTCAAAATGTATTGTTTCCAGTAAATAGAAATTAGAAACTTAAATTGGTTAAAAAACTTTTATCTCTTTAAATCATTAAAAATTACAGATAATGACATTTTGTTTCTTAACTTAGTTAATATTAAGAGTAAAGACATGTTATAAAAAATTGGGCTAGAAAAAACTGCACTGAGAGTTTTAGAATGCGAAACAAGTGCAATTGTATAACATCAAGATACGACATATAGGCCCACCTACATTGCAATAAAATTAACACATTTACACAGACATCAGTAACAAAAGCACACTCATCGACTCATACATGATACAAAGACAAATACAAACAAAAAAAATTTACATTTACTAAGAAAATAGGGCAATAAAACAAAAAAGTAAAGTATTATTGAGGTACAATTATAAAATAATAAAAAACCATTATAACTCTATATACTAAAAAAGTGGTATACAGGGTGCTATTTGTATGCAGCCTTTTATTATGATAATTATGACAACTACGGGTACACGAGGTTGAGCGCACGCATCAACACCCCCTGTTAGACCAGTTCTAGATTTTACTTTAACTGACTGCTTGGAATTTACATTACTCCTGGGATTAATGTAGTTCATGCCAACCAAATTGGTGGCACTATCAGGTATATTTTTCTCATTTTTAATTTTGGTCTTGGCATTACGACTATTTAAATACGCGGAAAATCAAGTTTAACAATTTCTTAGAAAAAGTTTGTTCCGACAACAAAGGGCCTTTTCATATTACCAATTCCAGAACCAGAATCGGTTCGGAATTCCAAAAAACAGCAGTATAACTATTAAACTCTGTTAATATTTGACTGCCTTAACAACCTAACTTAGCACAATTTTTCACTTTATTCTTGGCGATTGTCATTCAATAATAAAAACTTTATAGCATGTATCTCCCTCTAGTTATGGAGACAAAAAGTTATACTTCACAAATTGGTTCTGGTTATGGAACCAGAGCAAGTAATATGAAAAGGCCCAAAGATTTTAGTAAACAAAAGAGTTTTTCTCGTATTGGCGAAACAAACATACAGATTACAGCTGACTAGTCTGAGCCACTTCAATTTTATTCACTAACTTTTTAGGATTTTGATCTTTAGTCTAAGTTTAGTCTTTAGACTAGGCCTATGTTTTTATTTAGCAGGAAAGCTACCATGAAGGCAGGAACACGTTGAAGCTGAAGCGCCGCCTTTTCCAAATCCTTACAATGTTTATTTACAATATTCTTAGCTTTCTTATTCTCATTTTAAAACTGCTAACTTGTTGATTTACTAGGCCCTAAGTCTGCTCTTACCAGATAGATACTAAGATAGGACTATGTGGAGATTCAATTGTTTTTTACTGTTCCTTAAGTTGTAAACTTTGTGAGAGACAGACTTATATTGCTGGAAAGATCTTGCAACACTGATTTTGAGGATATAAGTTGTTTGCTTAAAATATGACAACAGAAATTTAGATTGTAGTTTATCAAATTGGATTTTAAAAAAACTTCAGTCTCTTGAAAAGAAAATTTGGATTTGATAGAGTTCTTTTTCACAGAGAGAAAGGATTTTGATGAGTCTCTGTTTCACAAAAAGGATTTTAATAAATTTGGCACTTTTAGTAAGTCAAAGAAGAGAGTAAAGAAAAGAGTGAAAAGAGAAAAAAGAATATATGATAGAAAAAAATAGATTAGATTTAAGAAAAAAAATAGAAAAAAATAGATTAGATTTGAGAAAGGAGAGATTAGAAATGATAGATAAAAAAGAAAAGGGTTTAAGGCAAGAATGAATAGGGAGAGAGAAGAGAGGAAGAGAGAGGAAATGAAAGGGAAGGTGACAACAGAGAAGAGACAGGAGAGATTAGAGAAGAGACAAGAAAAGAGAGATAAAATCATAGGCCTAGGGCCTATAGAAAAAATAATAGATGACAGAGGAGACAAGAACAAATAGAAACAATAGAGGAAGGAGAAGAAATAAGTAAAGGAATAAAGATAAGAGGAGAGAAAAAGTCAAGTGAAAGGAGAAGGGAGAGAGATTAATATAAGAATGGAAAGAAAGTAGTAAAATAATAGTATAACTATAAGAGAGGAGTGCACAGATGACAATAAGAGATGATAGAGGAGAGATGAAAGAGCAATGAGGAGAGAAAAGATAGCAGAGCTTATTCAGGGGCATAGCAAGGAATTTCCTATGGGGGATAGGCCTACACAAAGCTGAATTTTCTACAGGGAGATATACCAATGTAATAATGCTCACATGGTAGCATTTTTAGAAAAAAAGGGCAACATAAAAGTTTTGGTCAGGCTCTCCAGGGGGATACTTCCCCATTATCTCCCCCCTCCCTATGCCACTAAACCTAAGTCTAGACAATAATATTCAGTTTTTGCAAACAAGGAAAATATGATAGGGCCTATTTGAAAGGCTTTGTAAAGGATTTCGAGACAATTTAGAAGATGTGGTTCAAGATATAGAATTTTAGCTGATAGATTTTAGGGAATCAAATTTGTGTGATGAGAGTTTCCCCCCTTTCTCTTTCAAAAGAAGAGTTCTATTTGTTATATATAAATTTGTATATAATTAAAATTTGGATCTTATGTAATGAAACATATTCCAATAAAAATTTTAATGACAATAAACCAATCAATCTTGTAATTGAGTTATAGTTTATTTTTCATTGATTTTCATTTGAAATATGGGCCTATTTGCAATTATAATATTTATTATTATTCATTGACATTAAGCATAGGGATTATTTAAGGCTTCAAGATCCAATTAGCTTTGGTAAACAACAAGCTTCGTTGTGTAGGCCTAATTTTAGTTGAAAGCCAATTCCTCTTCTCAGTCATGATCAGTCCCTTAACATTAAAGAGATATTTATAATCTGCATTATAAGTAGCCACAAGAAGAATATACCTTAATTGCATTGCTAATTAAGCATATTTATGCCTGTTTTATGTACTTTTAATAAGTTATTGAACCATTGGTACCTATAGATAAGCAGCCATTTTAGCTGATATATAAAAATTGTCTTTATAGTAGGTGTCCATAAATATAGATTGTCTAAGTCTTTGATAGCTATATGGCAAGACATACCTTATTTAATATAAGAAATTTTTTATTTTTCTTAGCATTGGTGCATTAATAGTCTTTTTCTTTTGCTGCTACACCTTTTCATCAAGCTTCTCATGCTCAATGTTTTACTCTGTGGTAATTCTTGAGATGCAATAGCATGTCACTATTTGATGGCTTGTTTTTATCTTTGCCACTAAGACATAGCCTTACCATATGATTTTCACATAATAGTCAGAAAGTCTTGGAAAATTATAAATAAGTATAATGTTATAAAGATTAGCCAAGAAACTAATAACTAATATTACATTTGTTAGGCATGTTAAGAATTTAGCTAACAAAGTTTTGACAATTTTTTTGACAAAAATCATTTCAAAATTTTGGTTATATTTTAACAATTTAGACATCAATGATCATGCTAAATGAGTAAAAAAGCCTATAGGAAGTGAAAGGAAGCACGGTTCAAAGACCTAGCAGGAAGGCAAGAATTGCCTTTTCTATAACAAAAGATTGGGCAGGTACACATTGTTCCAGGCCTTGTGCTGCATCCACCTCAACCTCCACAAGCCCATTGGCTGAACTTATCAGCGTGGATTTTAATTGGCTAAAGACTTGAAGCCTTAATGAAATGGATATATCTAGATCTTTAGCTTAAACAGCAATGAAGTATAAATAATACAACTTCTATTATATAATAGATATAATATATAATAGTGTATAATAAATAATATACTTGCATTTTCTATTACATAATTTTTAAGTAAATTAAATTTAAAGTATTCTGGCTTAAACATTAAATATATTCTATAAAAACATGTAATCTCATACATACAGATGCAAGATATTAACCTTTTTTGCATGATTAGTAAAAGGTGAAAATTTGTTAAGCTCAAAAAATTTTGATTTTGATTTCAATATGAAAAAAAAGTTTGATCCATCATTACAAAGTTTATAATTGCCACAGTAGTAGCAGCAGCAACATTGACATTACCTATAGATAAAAAAGTAAAAAAACCACTGGTATTAAAGTCTAAAATTAGCATGATTTTTTAGTTGTTGGGTCTAATAATGTAATGATTGGCTATGGCATATATTGTATCACAAAGCAGACCAGCTGGTCTACTCTTAGATTTGAAATGGTATCCTAGGTTTCACAAAGAAACATTGGGCTAATAATGCTTGGGCCTATATTGGCCCACCATCCAAGTGGCATATTAGCTGATTTTATGGCATGGAAACTGCTGCAAAACTGGTACAACCCCCCATCCAGGTTGTCAGGTCAGCCAACTCTTTAAATAGAGCAACATAATTAACATGGTGACCAGCTGGGATTGCCAGGTGGATTCCTGAAACTGGTCTAGATGTTACCAAACACTAGAGCCACCAATAACATATAACCATAATTCCAACTACAACTATTGACTTGCACAAAATTAATTCCTGTTCTTTTACAAAAATTCCATATACCAGACTTAGCCCTCTAGCAGTCTGACCATAGCCAGCCTCCTTTCAACTCAATTGGAACACCCATCTTCCATAACCATTCATCAGTCTTCTTTTTATAACAGCCTCTCTAGTTCTAAACCAAACCAACAATGCTCTGGGCACCAGAGCCTACTACTTTTATAACCTCCATCGCAAGTCTCATCAGAATAGTGTTTAACCTTGTTGTCCATTGTGAGACCTGTAGGCCCTACACCTCTATCTACACAGATTGTGACATCAATAATCCAAACTTTGTCTTTAGTAAGTATTATTAAATCAGGCCATCTATGCCCCCTAGGGGTTGCAAACAATTTCTCTCTAAGCACACTATACTCTAGCCCTTCTAACTGATTCCCAACAAAATCAACAACTCTATCATTCTTAGCCTCTCTCTTATCCCAAGGCGTATTACATTGCTACAAAATATGTCTAAGCCCTTCAATTTGCCTACAACTGGCATCACACAAACACTTGCCTTCTACCTCTAGATGCTCTAGTTGCAATAGGCTAAACATTCTACTGGATCTTTAAGCATTTAATATACATTTCTCCTATTAGTAGGGATAAACTGTCAATCACCCAAGCACAAACCTAAGGAACATCCGCTGCCTCGCCCAAGCAAAAACCATCAAGGTTGTCTGTCAGCTTATTTTTTCAGAACAGATAATATTGAAATCTATAATTGTAAAAATTAATCTGCACTCCTTTAAGTTGATATTGCTTGCAAGTGGCAGCTAGTAGGGACAAGTCATGAACTAAAGTGTCTGGTACCTCTGAAGCTCACCAGATTTTGCCATTCGTAAAAGGGTATAAGCAATTCAAAACAGTCAATACCAAGGCCCCTATCCTTTGCACAGGCACAAAATGAATCAATAGGCAATAAGTGAAAGAATTAAGCTAAAAATAGAGAAAATGAGTCCAAAGGAATAAATAAAAATGAGCAATCCCTATGGGCCTTATACCCAAAAATCACCACATGCTATTGCCTATATACTACTGATAAGCATATATCTAAACTCAATCTGCTATTAATAATATTTAATGTATATATAATTTTGTTATTTTAGAAAGAAAACTTGCTATTTTCTTAAATAACTAGATCTTACTCTCATCTTAAATGTAGACATGCTTGGACAGCTTGGGGACTTATTATTACTATTATTTTTAAAATGTTAATAATACTATATAATTTCTTAGATTAATATTAAATGCTTACCTGGTGTTATTTATTCCTTTTTACCCCTTTTGAAATCTTTACTTTGTCTAAAACATTGCTTCTTTTCAACTAACAAATTGTAAGATTAGGCCTTAGAATCAAGTATTCTTGGTCTTTGCCACTTATTGTAATGAAATGTCATTTATTGAAATATTGTATATTTTATTTGAAATATAACATAAAAGGTCCAATCTCTACATATAAAAATCAAAACTCTGTGTGTGTGTGTGTCTGTCTGTGTGTGGACAATTTTGATCGCTATGGACTCCCAAACCGCTCAACCAAATTACACCAAACTTTACACCCACCATAAACTTACTACGGAGAATGTCTTAGGCTACCTTTTATTTCCTAAATTTGAGTCTTCCTACCTAAAAGTGCAAAAAACTGCTCAAAATGCGCATTTTTTTCACTAAATCCTCCATAGCGCCGCTCCACTTCTACCGATTCTCTTCAAATTTGACACAGATAATCTTAAAATATTTTGGCACAATCATGTAAAATTTCGAGTCTCAAAGTTAATTCTGAGCGGTGCTGTGCACTTTTAAAATTAGGCTGTTTTTTTCAGCGTAGCAACCACCCCAACCTCCACCCGCCTGCCTCTCTTTCCCGATCTGGGCAAAGGGTGCAAATAGGTTTTTAAATGACTAACTTTGGGCTGCCATAAGTTTGCTTCACGTGAAGCGATTAACTTCAAATTTGACACAATTCTTCATTAACTTATTCTCTGTCTAAATGTAAAGTCTCAACTCTGTATCTCAATCAGGACGGAAACTGTAAGCATGTGAAGTTTGTCTGCTTTTTCTGTTGTTTGTGCCTCTCACTCATTCCCCCAGAGCCAGACGAAGGGTCAGGCGATAGGGCTGAATGTACATAGCAAATGTACAGTGTTTTGGAATTCCACCCCGAGAGTGGAGAGGCTACATTTAGCCATAACAGTTTAGTGAGAAATTCTAACCACTGCCCTCCCCTCTGTATTGGCAAACTCTGCAGCAGTTTAACAGTGGATGGCAATTGGCAATTGGCAAATCGAGGGAATTCACTAATACCACTATCCAGCATGGTTTGTAAAAGCGAAAGATTTATGAAAAGGCGATGCCATGCAATGCAATACAACCCTACTAAATTAGGCACACCATGGAAATTTTAGGTTTCTTTCAAAGGTACTGTACTGTGTAAATATTAAATGGCCTTCTAAGAAATGCGTATTTCCTTGGTTGTTAGACTGATGCAGACTGCAGTGGAGCTGAAGATACACAAATTCCTTTCAGGGCTGCAGCCTACAAATTGGCAAGAAAGATGACGTGATCAAAGCATGAGAACAACCATGAGAGTACTACGTCCCACAAACTGGCTTTCCAAGCAGGGATGGGCAGACTTTTACCTCAAAGGCCAGATAAAGAATCCAGCTCATAGCTGAGGGGCAGATGAAAGTGGAAAGAATAAGGAATAGACGATTCAAAGAGAGGAGAGGCGACAGAGGGGATAAAAGAAAAGATAAAAGGAGAGATGAGGGGGTGAGGACGATGAGAGAGAGGGAGAGAAGAGGGGAGAGAGGAAAAGCAAGAGGAGAGAGAGGAAAAGCAAGAGGAGAGAGTAGAGATGAGAGAGCAGAGAGCTGCAGATGAGAGGAGAGAGGAGACAGCAGAGAGAAGAGCAGAGAGGAAACAGGTGAAAGAAGAGATGAGAGAGTAAAGGGAAGAGAGAAGAGATAAAGATACATCTCTACATCTCTAAGGTTGTAGAGATGAGAGAGGTGGAAGGAGAGATGAGAAATGAGAGATGAGAGATAACGGAGAGAGGAAAGTGGAGTGAGAGAAGAGAGGGAGACAGAGTATAGAAAAGGGAAGAGAAGAGAAAAGAAGAAAGGAGAAAGGAAAGTGAGGAGTCAAAAGAGGGGAAAGAAAAGAGTACAGAGGAGAGAGGTGAGAGAACATATAAGACAGAGATGCCAGATTAAAGAGGGGGATGAGAGAGCAGAGACGAGAGTGAACAGATAAAAGATGGGAGAGTAAAAGGGTTTCAAAATTGAATAACTTTCAGCTGCCATAAGTTTGCTCCACGTAAAGCGATTGACTTCAAACTTGACACAATTCTTCATTGACCCATTCTCTATCTAAATGTAAAGTTTTAACTCTGTAACTCAACCGAAAAAGAAACTGTAAGCATGTGAAGTTTGTCTGCTTTTTCTGTTGTTTGCCGCTCATCCAACTCATTCCCCCAGGCGAAGGATCAGGCGATAGGGCTCAATGTACATTGCGAATGTACAGTGTTTTGGAATAACTTTTTAATAGCTTTCTCTGTACCCCGCGAGTGGAGAGGCGTAGAGAGGAGAGAGTTTAGCGAGAGATTCAAACTACTGTCCTCTGTATAGACAAGTCGCAGCAGTTAAATAGGGATGGCAAATCAAGGCGATATGGGATGGTTTATAAAAATAGCGAAAAATGAATGAATAACTGATTACAATGCAATCCTACTAAATTAGTTACACCATGAAAATTTTAACATTAAGATTCGCATAAGGTAACTTTAAAATTTAAATGGCCTCCTAAGAAATGCGTATTTCCTTGGTTGTTAGACTGCTGCAGACTGTGGTGGTGGAGCTGGAGAATGGAGATACACAAATTCCTCTCAGGGCTGCTAATTGGCCAGAAAAATGACGTGATTAAAGCATGAGAAATGATAACAACCATGATAGTACTTTCGAAGCAGGGATTGGCAGATTTTTATCTCAAAGGCCAGATAAAGAATCCAGCTCATGGCTGCGGGCCAGATGAGAGTGAAAAGGAAAAGTGGTGAGGAGAGAGCAGAGAAGAAGGGAGGAAGAAGCGAGAGGAGGGGAGAAAGGAAGGAGAGGAAAGAGTAAAGGTGAGAAGAGGGGAGAGATGAGACAGAGGATCGATGAGAGAGTAGAGTAGAGAAGATTGAGAAGAGAGTAGAGATGAGAAAGCAGAAAAAAGATGACAGAGGGTCGAGAGGAGAGGAGAGATTAGAGAGGAGAGAGTAGAAAGGATAGAGAAGAGAGGAGATAAGAGGGGGATAGAGGAGTGAGAAGAGAAGAGATAGAGATAAGAGAGTGGTGAAAGAAGAGGGAAGAAAGGAGAGATGAGAGAGTAAAGGAAAGAGGAGGAGAGAGGAAAGAGATGAGATTGTAGAGATGAGACAGATGAAAGAAGAGACGAGAGAAAAAGGTGAGAGGAGAGTGCAGAGAGATAAGAGAAGATAATAGAGGAGAGAGAGTATAGAAGAGGGAAGAGAAAAGAAGAAAGGAGTAAGGAAAGAGAGGAGTCAGAAGAGGTGAAAGAGAAGAGTACAGAGGAGATAAGTGAGAGAACGTATAAGAGAGTAAAGATGACAGATGAGAGAGCAGATGAACAGACGAGAGATGGGAGAGTAGAGAGAACAGAGGAGAGATAAGAGAGAAAAGATTACAGAGACTAGAGGAGGGAGGAGAGACAGGGAGAGAGAAGAGGAAATAGGAGAATGAAGAGGGAAGAGAGTAGAGAGAAGAGAGATGGGAGAGGAAAGAGAGAGAGAGAGAGAGAGAGAGAGAGAGAGAGAGAGAAAGCGCAGAGCAGAGAGTAACGAGAAGAGATAAGAGAGAAAAGATAAAACAAGAGAAAGGAGAGATGAAAGAGCGGACGAGAGAGAAGAGAGGTGAGGGAAGAGACGAGCGACGAGGGAGAGAGAAGAGATAAAACAAGAAAAGAGATGAGAGGAAAGAGAGAGAGGAAAGAGGTGAGGGAAGAGACGAGAGAAGAGAGTAGAGATGAGAGAGAGAGGAAAAAGTAGAGAGGAGAGATGAGAGAGTAGAGGAGAGAGTTAAGAGAAGAGAGAAAAGAATAGAGAGGACAAGGAAGAGACGAGAGAAGAGGGGAGAGAGGAGAGAGGAGAGGAGAGAGAAAAGAAGAGGGAAGAGATGAGATAAGAGATATGAAAGAGAAGAAAGATGAGGTAATATACGAAAGAAGATGGGAGAGAGGAGAGAGGAGAGGAGAGAGAAAACGAAAGAGTAGAGAGGAGAGAGGAGAGCAGAGAGAAAACGAAAAGTAGAAAGGAGAGAGGAGAGGAGAGAGAAAAGAATAGGGAAGAGATGAGATAAGAGAGATGATCAGAGAGGAGTGATGAGGGAAGATACGAGAGAAGAGAGGAGAGAAGAGAGAGGAGAGACGAGAGACAAGGAATGAGAGAGAAGAAAGGAAACAGAGAGACGATAGAAATTTTAAAGGATCCAAGGGACATAGGAGAGTCAGGGAGAGGCCAGAGTTTGCCAATACATGTTTTAGAGTCAGAGACAGACATTGCCTGGCATTCTGTGGAGTACCCCAGCAAACAATATCAAAGTTTGCCTCAAACTCTAATTTTACACGAATGTGCTCCATTTTATGTCTACCTCTATCCTACTAACATTAATTTGTTTGTGTATGGTCTTAGATTTCAGAATACATGCAAAAGTAGTTCTGGGGATTGGAATTCCCCGGGTTCAAAATCCGCGGGTTTCAACAGCTTGTCTCTAACTATAAAAATCAAAACTCTGTCTGTCTGTCTGTCTGTCTGTCTGTGTGTGGACAATTTTGATCGCTATGGACTCCCAAACCACTCAACCAAATTACACCAAACTTTACACCCACCCTAAACTCACTACGGAGAATGTCTTAGGCTACCTTTTAATTTCCTAAACTCAAGTCTTCCTACCTAAAAGTACAAAAAACTGCTCAAAATGCGCGATTTTTTCACTTAATCCTCCATAGCGCCGCTCCACTTCTACCGATTCTCTTCAAATTTGACACAGGCAATTTTCAACTATTTTGTCACAATCGTGTAAAATTTCAAATCTCAAAGTTAATCCTGAAAGCCGCTGTGCACTTTTAAAGTTAGGCTGTTTTTTCAGCGTAGCAACCACCCCAACCTCCGCCCGCCTGCCTCTCTTCCCGATCTGGGCCCAGATGTGTAAAAGGGTTTCAAAATTGACTAACTTTCAGCTGCCATAAGTTTTCTCCACGTAAAGCGATTGACTTCAAACTTGACACAATTCTTCATTGACTCATTCTCTATCTAAATGTAAAGTTTCAACTCTGTAACTCAACCGAAAAAGAAACTGTAAGCATGTGAAGTTTGTCTGCTTTTTCTGTTGTTTGTGCCACTCACTCACTCATTCCCCAGAGCCAGACGAAGGGTCAGGCAATAGGACTGAATGTACATAGCGAATGTACAGTGTTTTGGAATAACTTTTTAATAGCCTTCTCTGCACCCCCAGAGTGGATAGGCTACGTTTAGCCATGACAGTTTAGTGAGAAATTCTAACCACTGCCCTCCTCTCTGTATTGGCAAACTCTGCAGCAGTTTAACAGTGGATGGCAATTGGCAATTGGCAAATCGAGGGAATCCACTAACCAGCATGGTTTGTAAAAGCGAAAGATTTATGAAAAGGCGATGCGATGCAATGAAATACATACAATCCTACTAAATTAGGCACACCATGGAAATTTTAGGTTTCGTTTAAAGGTACCGTGTAAATTTTAAATGGCCTTCTAAGAAATGCGTATTTCCTTGGTTGTTAGACTGATGCAGACTGCAGTGGAGCTGAAGATACCCAAATTCCTTTCAGGGCTGCAAATTTGCAAGAAAAATGACTGACGTGATCAAAGCATGATAACAACCATGAGAGTACTACGTCTCACAAACTGGCTTTCCAAGCAGGGATGGGCAGACTTTTACCTCAAAGGCCAGATAAAGAATCCAGCTCATGGCTGAGGGGCAGATGAGAGTGGAAAGAAGAAGGAATAGACGATTCGAAGAGAAGAGAAGCGAAAGAGGGGATAAAAGAAAAGATAAAAGATAATAGGAGAGATGAGGGGGTGATGACGATGAGAGAGAGGGAGAGAAGAGGGGAGAGAGGAAAAGCGAGAGTAGAGAGTAGAGATGAGAGAGCAGAGAGCTGCAGATGAGAGGAGAGAGGAGACAGCAGAGAGGAGAGCAGAGAGGAAACAGGTGAAAGAAGAGATGAGAGAGTACAGGGAAGAGAGAAGAGATAAAGATACATCTCTACATCTCTAAGGTTGTAGAGATGAGAGGTGGAAGGAGAGATGAGAGATGAGAGATAACGGATAGAGGAGAGTGGAGTGAGAGAAGAGAGGGAGACAGAGTATAGAAAAGGGAAGAGAAGAGAAAAGAAGAAAGGAGAAAGGAAAGTGAGGAGTCAAAAGAGGGGAAAGAAAAAGAGTACAGAGGAGAGAGGTGAGAGAACATATAAGACAGAGATGCCAGATTAAAGAGGGGGATGAGAGAGCAGAGACGAGAGTGAACAGATAAAAGATGGGAGAGTAGAGAGAACAGAGGAGAGGTTACAGAGACGAGAGGAGAGAGGAGAGAGGAGAGACAAAAGTAGAGAAGTGAGTGAGGAGAGAGGAGAGGAAATATGAGAATGGAGAGGGGAGAGAGTAGAGAGAGGAGGAGAGATAACAGAGAAGAGAGAGAGAGAGAGAGAGAGAGAGAGAGAGAGAGAGAGAGAGAGAGAGAGAGAGAGAGAGAGAGAGAGAGAGAGAGAGAGAGAGGGGGGGGAGCAGAGAGAAATGAGAAGAGATAAGAGAGAAAAGATAAAAGAAGAGAAAGGAAAGATGAGAGAGCAAAGACGAGAGAGAAAAGAGGTGTGGGAAGAGACGAGAGAAGAGGGGAGAGATGAGAGAGTAGAGGAGAGAGTTAAGAGAAGAGAGAAAAGAATAGAAAGGAGAAGGAAGATAAGAGAGAAGAGGGGGTGAGAGGAGAGAGGAGAGGGGGAGAGAGGAGAGGAGAGAGGAGAGGAGAGAGAAAAGAAGAGACAAGAGATGAGATAAGAGAGATGAAAGAGAAGAGAGATGAGGGAAGATACGAGAGAAGAGGGGAGAGAGGAGAGAGGAGAGAGCCTCAGAGAGGAGAGACGAGGGACGAGAAAGATGAGAGGAAACAAAGAGACGATAGAAATTTTAAAGGATCCAAGGGACGTAGGGAGAGTCAGGGAGAGACCAGAGTTTAGCAATATATGTTTTAGAGTCAGACAGACATTGCCTGACATTCTGCGCAGTACCCCAGCCAACAATGTCTCAAACCCTAATTTTACACGAATGTGCTCCATTTTATGTCTACCTCTATCCTACTAACTATTAACAAGTTTTTGTTTGTGTATGGCCTTAGATTTCAGAATACATGCAAAAGTAGTTCCGGGTATTGGAATTCCCCGGGTTCAAAATCCGCGGGTTTCAACAGCTTGTAAACTTATAAATGCAATGTGCAGTTATACTTTTTAACTATAAAACAAATTTTGTAAAATTTTGTAAATACTGGGGACAATTTTGTCTATGGCTAAACCTTGCTTTGGTAGCAGAATGTTTTGAACTGGGGTTTTTTGTCCCAGTCTAAATTGTCTGAATTGGATTTCAGCTAGTTTTTTTTTAGAATTGGACTTTGTTCAAAATTGAATGTGAAAAAGTGTACTAATAGTAAAGTCCTAATTACGAGTCAGTGCCAATGTGTGTATTTATTAGTCAATGGAGGGCTGGCACATGCATGGCTAGAGTTAAATGTATGCCAATATAGAATGACAGAGATAGAAAGAGGCCAACCTGTAATGCACACAAATACTCAATAGCTGGTAAATACAACACTGAGAGCTGCTAGGGTGCAAGCCTACAATTGTGTTTGTCATTTTTATGTTAAATGCAGCAATGCTTGAATTTGTTGCAAAATATCCCATAGTACATGCAACTTTGAATTTTGGGATTGCTTTTTAAAGAAAAAATGGTATTCAATGAAAAATGTATCTGGCTTTCAAGTTGGTTGTCCAATCTAAGATATCAGATATTAGATGCCCTAAGATTTCACTCTAAGCATCTAAGCAACACCAATGAGCCTTGGCATCTCAGCAGTATCCATTTATTGCATTGACAAAGTGGTTGTGTTAAAATATATATGATCTATATCCTAATTCTGCTCTGTTTGCCTGTCTGTCTGTCACTGAATTTTTCGAGAACCATCTGGCCAATTTTTTTAGCTTTGAAAATGTTTTTTTCAGCAAATATGTGAAACTATTTCAATAAAAAACATTTGATTTAAATCTGAAATTTAAAAAATATAGACACAACTTGGCTATGTCGCAGCAGACTTAAGTAAAGTGGGGGCAGATTAAAGCTACCCATCAGTTTTCTCACATTTTATTTTAGGAATAGTTCAAGAGAAATTGCTCACTGGCGCATGGAGTTGCGACTTTTCAATGTTGCTGAGTATAACATGAAAATTACACCAATTGGAAGTGGGTCAAGTATTCAAAAAAGATATAAAACTAGCCTAGTCTTATAAAAAACACTTAGCCTTCAATCATTGTGCTAATAAAAATGCCAGCTTTCTAGTAGATTGCACTGTGTTGTGCTATTTTTCAGCGCATGGCTGGTTGCGCACCGTCAGCCTCAATTCCCCTGTAGCAGCAGCTCATCAGATGGCCTCATCGCCAACAGCCGCCGAGCTGGCCGCTGCCGATGCCGAACGTCGTGAAATTGTCGCTCGTTACGACGCCGGGCCCAACCGGACTGGCCGAGAGCAGGACGAGGCGCCCGACCCTGAGTACTCGCCCAACCAGCTCGATCACTTCGGCTTCTATCACCGTAGCGGCATCCCCGCTGAGGTGCTGGCAGCTGAGGACCGGATCAAACAGGCCGATGGCAAGCGCGAGGCCAAGTGGCGCAAAATGCTGGCGCCCAGCAACCAGGCTGGGGCTGGAGCCGCCTCCCGGTTCTCAAGGTGGCACAAAGTGTGCAGTAAGAATGCTGCTGGAGAGCTCACATTCAGTCTGAAGTTTGCTAGGAGAGTTTATAAGGTGAGCTGGAGTGTTCCGGTTCTGGCTTCATGTGAGTCTGTTCGTTTAATTCCACCCAGATCCTCAGTTGCTAGGCCAGCCTCCCAGATCCTCAGTTGCTGGGCCAGCCTCCCAGATCCCCAGGGGTGCACGACAATTGACTGCCACAATTTGACTGTCACAATTTGACTGCCACAATTTGACTGCCGACAAAATGACTGCGGAAATTTGACTGCCGACAAAATGACAGCGGCAAAGCTTGCTAGGCGCATTCTCGTTATGCAAAAGAGAAGAGAGAGATGAGAGAGAAGTTGAAAAAGAAGACAGGGGAAAGGAGAGATTGTAGAGATGAGAGAGATGAAAGGAGAGAGATGAGAGATGAGAGATGAAGGCGGAGAGAGCAGAGTGCAGAGAGACGAGAGAAGTGAATAAAGGGGAGAGAGTATAGAAGAGGGAAAAGAAGAGGACTAAGGAAAGAGAGGAGTCAAAAGAGGGGAAAGAGAAGAGTACAGAGGAGAGAGGTGAGAGAACATACCAGTATAAGAGAGTAAATATGACAGATGAGAGAGGGGAGATAAGAGCAGAGACGAGAGAGAAGAGACGAGAGAGAAGTGAGAAAACAGAAGAGAAGATAGAAGGTTCAAAGGATGCAAGGAACATAGGGATCGAGAGGCAGAAGTAGAGGCCAGAGTTTTTCTGACATTCTGCGCTGCACCCCAGCCAACAATATCAATAGTTTGCCTCCAATCCTAATTTTACACGAATGTAATCTATGTTATGTTTAACTCTAATAATAAAAGCTTTTGCTTGAGTTTAACTTCAGATTTTAGAATATATGCAAAATAGTTCCTAAGATTGGAATTCCCATTTCCCACTGTTCAAAATCCGCGGGTTTCAACAGCTGTTACAGCTTGTTGTATAAAAGTTATGTGTTCTGTTCTGCATCATTCTAGCTTGTAAATACAATATTTCACTACATGCATAGACTTAAAAGGGTTGAGAGAGTGCTAAACTTTAGGAGCATCATTTTTCCGGCAGTCATTTCGCTGGCAGTCAAATTGCTCGGCAGTCAAATTGCCGCAGTCATATTGTCGGCAGTCATTTTGTTGACAGTCATTTTGTCGGCAGTCATTTTGTTGGCAGTCATTTTGTTGGCAGTCATTTTGTTCGCAGTCAAATTGTTGGCAGTCAAATTGCTCGGCAGTCAATTGTCGTAGACCCGATCCCCAGATGCTGGGCCAGCCTCCCAGATCCACAGTTGCTGGGCCAGCCTCCCAGATCCCCTGTTGCTGAGCCAGTCTCCAAGATCCCCAGTTGCTGGGCCAGTCTCCAAGATCCCCAGTTGCTGGGCCAGTCTCCAAGATTCCCAGTTGCTGGGCCAGCCTCCCAGATCCCCAGTTGCTGGGCCAGCCTCCCAGATCCTCAGTTGCTTGTCTCCAAGCCTCCCAGATCCTCAGTTGCTTGTCCCCAAGCCTCCCAGATCCTCAGTTGCTGGGCCACCAGCCTCCCAGATCCTCAGTTGCTTGTCCCCAAGCCTCCCAGATCCTCAGTTGCTGGGCCACCAGCCTCCCAGATCCCCAGTTGCTAGGACAGCCTCCCAGATCCTCAGTTGCTAGGACAGCCTCCCAGATCCCCAGTTGCTATGACAGCCTCCCAGATCCTCAGTTGCAGGGCCAGCCTCCCAGATCCTCAGTTGCAGGGCCAGCCTCCCAGATCCTCAGTTGCTTGTCCCCAAGCCTCCCAGATCCTCAGTTGCTTGTCCCCAAGCCTCCCAGATCCTCAGTTGCTGGGCCTACTAAAACCTACTAATCTTCGCTATGTTTCCTAGGGCATCCCAGAGAAGTACCGCTACCCAGTCTGGTACGAGCTGCTCTGCATCGATGACGCACGCAAGCAGAGCCCGGTGGCCTACTCGGAGGTGCTGCAGTTCGCCCGGCTTCGGTCGCCTGACGTGCGGCAGATTGATCTGGATGTGAACCGCACCTACAGGAATACCGACTTCTACCGGGTCCGGTACAATCCCAGGTGTGTTTGACCCTCTATCCATCTATCTGTCCATCTATCTATCTATCTATCTATCTATCTCTCTGTCGCTATATCTATCTATCTATCTATCTATCTATCTATCTATCTATCTATTTATCTGTCTATCTATCTATCTGTCTCTCTATCTATCTATCTATCTATCTATATGTCTATCTATCTATCTATCTATCTATCTATCTATCTGTCTATCTATCTATCTGTCTCTCTATCTATCTATCTATCTATCTATCTATCTATCTGTCTGTCTGTCTGTCTGTCTGTCTCTCTATCTATCTATCTAACTATCTATCTGTCTATCTATCCGCAGGCAGAAAGTCCTATTCAACGTGCTGGTGGCATACAGCATGTACAACATCGATGTCGGGTACTGCCAGGGCATGAGTCAGCTGGCAGCATTCCTTCTGCTGTACTTCAACGACGAGGAGGAGACCTTCTTCGCTCTGTCGCAGCTGTTCACCGACAAACGTCACGCAATGCACGGCTTGTTCATTCCCTCCTTCCCCAAGCTGTATCGCTACATCGAGCTGTACCAGCAGTGCCTAAAGAAGTTCCTGTCCAGGGTGGATAAACATGTGCACGTGAAGCACGCAGTGCCCGTCACCGCCTACACTGTCAAGTGGTTTATGCAGGTGAGTCTGAACCCTACAGTCCCCAATCTGAACCCTACAGTCCCCAATCTGAACCCTACAGTCCCCAATCTGAACCTTCAGTCCCCAATCTGAACCTTCAGTCCCCAATCTGAACCCTACAGTCCCCAATCTGAACCCTACAGTCCCCAATCTGAACCCTACAGTCCCCAATCTGAACCCTACAGTCCCCAATCTGAACCCTACAGTCCCCAATCTGAACCCTACAGTCCCCAATCTGAACCCTACAGTCCCCAATCTGAACCCTACAGTCCCCAGTCTGAACCCTACAGTCCCCAATCTGAACCCTACAGTCCCCAATCTGAACCCTACAGTCCCCAATCTGAACTCTACTGTCCCCAATCTGAACCCTACAGTCCCCAATCTGAACCCTACAGTCCCCAATCTGAACCCTACAGTCCCCAATCTGAACTCTACTGTCCCCAATCTGAACCCTACAGTCCCCAATCTGAACCCTACAGTCCCCAATCTGAACCCTACAGTCCCCAATCTGAACTCTACAGTCCCCAATCTGAACCCTACAGTCCCCAATCTGAATTCTACAGTCCCCAATCTGAACCCTACAGTCCTCTTACAGCCAGCCAGTCTTACAGTCCATCTTAATTGTGACTGTATGCATCGTTTGCAAATTTGCTTTCGGGTTTATCCCAACCCCCGCAGGCGCTCACGCACGATGCATGCCTCATTTCCCCTTGGGGAAGATTCTGTGCGCAATATAATTTCCCTGCGCATTTTGTTGTTTTTTTAAAGGAAATTTTGTCCTCCGATCCTGACTTGATTCTCTTTTTTTCCGCAATTATTCTGCTTTTACACTGTCTGCGTAATTTAAAGAATTGCTTTTTCAATTCTATAAAGGGGTTTGACCTGGGTACATGCATTGTTGGTGTGGTAGTACTGCAGCTGCATGTGGTCTGATGTAGTACTGCCTCTGAATCATGAGTGCAGTGCTTGTAGATGTCTGGGTTACACCAGTCTCTTAATTACTGGTGTGTCTGCATTACAGGTGTGTCTGAATTACAGGTGTGTCTGCATTACAGGTGTGTCTGAATTACAGGTGTGTCTGAATTACAGGTGTGTCTGCATTACAGGTGTGTCTGCATTACAGGTGGGTCTGAATTACAGGTGTGTCTGAATTACAGGTGTGTCTGCATTACAGGTGCGTCTGAATTACAGGTGTGTCTGAATTACAGGTGTGTCTGCATTACAGGTGCGTCTGAATTACAGGTGTGTCTAAATTACAGGTGTGTCTGCATTACAGGTGTGTCTGCATTACAGGTGTGTCTGCATTACAGGTGTGTCTGAATTACAGGTGTGTCTGCATTACAGGTTTGCAACTCCGAACTCTCCCCAACAAATAAATACAAAGAACAGAAAATCATCCCGCTCAGGTGTTCCTGGACTGCGTCCCATTTTCCCTGGCAATCCGCATCTGGGATGTGTTCATGGCGATTGGGGAGCCGGCTGTAGTCGGCATGGCATTCAACCTGATGCGCCTGCACTCTCGCCGGATTCTGCGACTCCGCTCAGATGAAGACCTGCTGCACTACTTTGGCCAGGTGCTGCCCTCGGATTACAGCTTCAGCGAGGATGAAGTGCTGGACGGCCTGCGGGACTGTCTGGCTGACATGCGGGCCGCCTCCCTGCTGCCCGGGCTGTCCAGAGAGGCCGAGTTGCCCAGGACTCCGTTCTCATTTGAGCCGGGACACCGGCTTGACGACTCAGTGGTTGAGCAGCGTCGGGCATCTCAGAATAATGTTGAGTCAATGATGAGGCGATCTCTGCAGCGGAGGCTGAGCCCGTCAGCTGTTGCTGCGGCTTCCGCCAATGGCGGTAATGATTTGGTAGTCTCGACGGGTAGCAACGGGGTAGCAACCGGTGATCAGAGCGAAACTGCCAGCGCCCAGCAACCGGTTGCTACAGACTCAACTGTGGTTGTCACGGCATTCTGATTGATTCAATCGTTCAAATCTTTCGAGTGTTCGCCTTTCTTTGAGGAATCTCCTGCATCTCCCTGAAGTCTATATTTGAGCACCGACTGTTTTTGCTTGCTTGCCTGTCTTTCCTACTTCCAGTCTTGGGTTTTCCGGATGCTCCATCTGTGCTAGTGAATCCTTTCCCGCTGAGTTTTGCGTATGTAGTTATTTATTTATGTGCTGGGAATTGATTAGTGACAATAATTATGGGCTGCGATTAGAGGCCTATCTGGATTGATTTATTGATTGGTTGGTTGGTTGATTGATTGATTGATTTATCGATTGATCGATTGATTTATTGATTGCTTTATCGATCGATCCATTGATTGATTGATTGATTTATCGATGGATCCATTGACTGATTTTTTGATTTATTGGTGGATCCATTGATTAATGATATCGATCCATTGGTTGATTGATTGATTTATCGATCGATCGATCCATTGACTGATTGATTGATTTATCGATGGATCCATTGACTGATTTTTTGATTTATTGGTGGATCCATTGATTAATGATATCGATCCATTGATTGATTGATTGATTTATCGATGGATCCATTGACCGATTTATTGATTATTTGATTTATTGGTGGATCCATTGATTGATTTATCGATCGATCCATTGATTTATTGATTGATTTATCGATCGATCCATTGATTTCTTGATTATTTTATCGATCGATCCATTGATTGATTGATTTATCGATCGATCCATTGATTGATTGATTTATCGATCAATCCATTGATTGATTGATTAATTTATTGATCGATCAATTGATTGTTTGATTGATTTATCGATCGATCCATTGACTGATTTATTGATGGATCCATTGATTCGTTTATCGATCCATACATTGGTTGATTGATTGATTTATCGATCCATTGATTGATTTATTGTTTCATCGATCGATACATTGGTTGATTGTTTTATCGATGGATCCATTGATTGATTGATGCTTATCGATCGATTAATTGATCAAACAAGGATTGATGTAATAATAAAATGATTAGCTGTTATTAAATAGCTATTTTCATTGATCTTTTTACCTGGCTATTGATTCAGTAAGCGCTCAATCCAGAAATTTAATAATTGACTAACTGACTAATCAATCTGCAGGCACTCTTAGCCGGTGTTTGATGTGTTTTTTTTTTCAAAATGAATGCGCAATGGGTACACCCAGATTTTCCGGTTCACTGCTGCACCTGTACATTTCATGTTTATTTATTGCTATATAGTTTGTCTACTACTATGAGTAGGAGCTAAGCTACTCGATCGTTAGCAACGGCGTTTTAATGATTCTCTATGATTCTATTTAACTTTAAATTCTCTATTTACGTTTTTGGCGATTTTTTTGGCACATTCGATATTTCTTTCTTTCTTTATTGAAAATTTAATTTTTTACCTGCTAAAACTTTAGCAATGATGGATTCCTGTAAATGCTGTATATGTGGAATCAAACTGTCATTCAGCCTGATTGTCTGTCGGGTTGCTAGGCATGACACTATACATTATGATTTATATTCTATCCAAATCAACTGGTGTTAGTCATTTCCTACTAATGGCTTTGCTAATTTTTTCTGCTTATAAATTTTAACTTGCTTCTTTTAGTTGCCTTGGGAATTCTGTAGCCTTTTGCTTTTACATTATCAGTCCCATCTCATCAGCCCCACCCCATCAGTCCCATCTCATCAGCCCCACCCCATCAGTCCCATCTCATCAGCCCCACCCCATCAGTCCCATCTCATCAGCCCCACCCCATCAGTCCCATCTCATCAGCCCCACCCCATCACTCCCATCTTATCAGTCCCACCCCATCAGTCCCACCCCATCAGTCCAACCCCATCAGTCCCACCCCATCAGTCCCACCCCATCAGTCCCACCCCATCAGTCCCACCCCATCAGTCTCATCCCATCGTTCCCACCCCATCAGTCCCATCTTATCAGTCCCACCCCATCAGTCCCATCTCATCAGCCCCACCCCATCAGTCCCATCTTATCAGCCCCACCCCATCAGTCCCATCTCATCAGCCCCACCCCATCAGTCCCATCTCATCAGCCCCATCCCATCACTCCCATCTTATCAGTCCCACCCCATCAGTCCCACCCCATCAGTCCCACCCCATCAGTCCCACCCCATCAGTCCCACCCCATCAGTCCCACCCCATCAGTCCCATCTTATCAGTCCCACCCCATCAGTCCCACCCCATCAGTCTCATCCCATCAGTCCCACCCCATCAGTCCCACCCCATCACTCCCATCTTATCAGTCCCACCCCATCAGTCCCACCCCATCAGTCCCATCTTATCAGTCCCACCCCATCAGTCCCACCCCATCAGTCCCACCCCATCAGTCCCACCCCATCAGTCCCACCCCATCAGTCCCACCCCATCAGTCCCACCCCATCAGTCCCACCCCATCAGTCCCATCTTATCAGTCCCACCCCATCAGTCCCACCCCATCAGTCTCATCCCATCGTTCCCACCCCATCAGTCCCATCTTATCAGTCCCACCCCATCAGTCCCACCCCATCAGTCCCACCCCATCAGTCCCATCTTATCAGTCCCACCCCATCAGTCCCACCCCATCAGTCTCATCCCATCGTTCCCACCCCATCAGTCCCATCTTATCAGTCCCACCCCATCAGTCCCATCTTATCAGTCCCACCCCATCAGTCCCATCTTATCAGTCCCACCCCATCAGTCCCACCCCATCAGTCCCACCCTATCAGTCCCATCCCATCAGTCCCATCTTATCAGTCCCACCTCATCAGGCCCATCCATCGTTCCCACCCATCAGTCCCATCCTATCAATCCCATCAATCCCATCCGATCGCATTAATACCATCCCATCTAAGTTTCCTTACCTTACTGACCCAGCAATCACTGATAACTTTAATCAATAAACTTAAATTGTGATAAATACAGTTTATTTCTATTTAACAACGTGCAATAAAATATATGATATATAAATATTTATATTTGGTTCATGTTTATAACCAACGAAAATGTGGAGTGTACACTTTAATTGCTTAAAATTTAAATAATCTGGTCGATTAGTTTCAGCAGTTACTTAGTATGTGTATAGTCTTATATGCATATATAATTGCGGCAATTACTAATCTGAATCAGAGTTTGTACCTGTATGTACATAAACAAATATTGTGCATGCGTAATTACTATGGAAACATATTTGTACAATACCTAAAATATTTTCTCAGTTTTATTTAACAAAAAGTTCAATAATTTAATTACTCTGTGTTGCTGCACTGCAATCCTGCTACATGTATATTTTTCTGGTAATATGAGTGACTTATAATATAAAATTGTTAAAGAAATATGTTCTGTCAATTTTCATACCGGCTTTTTTATTAAGCAATTTTACATGTCAAATTTTTTGCTTGCCTTCTTTGTGGGTTTAGTTTAATTTTAGTTTCTGTTAACTAATAGAAAGTCATTTTTTATCTATTTATAATTCACAAATTTAATAATTCATAAACTTCAAAAATTCATAAATTTCATAATTCATAAACTTCATAATTCATAAATTTCCTAATTCATAGATTTCATAAATCATAAATTTCATAATTCATAAATTTCATAAATCATAAATTTCATAATTCATAAATTTCATAATTCATAATTTTCATAATTCATAATTTTCATAATTCATAATTTTCATAATTCATAATTTCCATAATTCATAAATTTCATAATTCATAAATTTACATAATTTATAAATTTCATAATTCATAAATTTCATAATTCATAAATTTCATAATTCATAAACTTCATAATTCATACATTTCATAATCCATCGAGTTCACTATCTGTAAATGTTCTATCATACTTCGGATAAAATATTCAAAATTTTGTAATACATTTCAGTGTTCAAAATCTGTTCCAACTAATTGTATTGGCACTAAAAGCAGAAATAAAGCAATGACAAAAGAAGATGCTGCAGAAGAGGACGAAGGTGTGGAACTCTCGCTGGGAGGCGAAGTGGTCCTGACGGAGGCTCACGCAGCATCTCTGGCACCGATGAGTCTGCAGGAGGCGGGCATTCAGCTTACAGATTTGAAGTACCGCGGTGAAGGTAACTTCACCTTGGTGGCCGCCTATGAGAAGGTGAGGTGGGGGCCTCTGGGCGGCATCACAATTGCAGTGGGTTATTGAGGGGGGTAGCGGGCATCAATGAGAGGGTTGCTGAATCAGGGAGGGGTAACGGCATCAGGGAGAGGGCAGCTGCATCAGGGAGAGGGTAGCTGCATCAGGGAGAGGGCAGCTGCATCAGGGAGAGTGTAGCTGCGGAGGGGGTAGCTGCATCAGGGAGAGGGCAGTGACATCAGGGAGAGTGTAGCTGCATCAGGGAGAGGGTAGCGACATCAGGGAGAGGGTAGCTGCATTAGGGAGGGGGTAGCTGCATCAGGGGAGAGAGTAGCTACATTAGGGAGAGGATAGCTGCATCAAGGAAGAGGGTAGCTACATTAGGGAGAGGGTAGCTGCATCAGGGAGAGGGCAGCTGCATCAGGAAGAGGGTAGCTGCGGAGGGGGTAGCTGCATCAGGGAGAGGGCAGTGACATCAGGGAGAGTGTAGCTGCATCAGGGAGAGGGTAGCTGCATCAGGGAGAGTGTAGCTGCATCAGGGAGAGGGCAGCTGCATCAGGGAGAGGGTAGCTGCATCAGGGAGAGGGTAGCTGCATCAGGGAGAGTGTAGCTGCATCAGGGAGAGGGCAGCTGCATCAGGGAGAGGGTAGCTGCATCAGGGAGAGGGTAGCAACATCAGGGAGGTGGTAGCTACATCAGGGAGAGGGTAGCGACATCCGTTCGGAGGGGTTCAAACAGGAGGTCTAAGAACTGAATTCAATCCACAAAGATCACGATGGCCTAATGTTGGTTTTCAGAAGCGTCAAGTGCTCAGATTTCGCAAAGTCAAGGAGCCCTACGAGAAAGTGTCAACAAAGAAGGTACGCATTTTAATATTTTTAGTAGTTAATAATTTAGAATCGACTTTTTTGGAAATATTGTTTTCTAGATGTTGTTTGTTTGTTTATTTTAAAATTATCCTAATTTGTTAATAAACGATTGAGTTCCGATGGAGTGCTTATTCCAGACCCACACACCCGGAACATTGTGCCAAATTTTTTAGCCAAAGTTATCGGCCTCACTAGCCCGTCAGGCTATGCGTTTGTTGCCTTTGCAATTTCTGCAACAGCTGTTGCTGCTTCTGCCTCTGCGTCTTCTGCTGTATTTGGCGCGTCAGGTTCTGCCGTCCTCGAGTGCTTCCGGTGCCCAGTCTGAGGAAAATCCCTCTGTGCAAACTCTGCTGCATCGGGGGCAATTGAAACTGATGCGGTGTAGTTTTGTACCTGCATTATCAGCGGGATGGGTACAGTGATTGGGCTCGGCTCTTTGGCTCAGCTTTTATCCCAATTTTTTTGTAAAATTCCTTGCACTGAATCTATCGAGAGATAGATATGGATAGGGTGAGATAGATATGAGTAGGGTAAGATAGATATGAGTAGGGTGAGATAGATATGAGTAGGGTTAGCTAGATTGTTATGAGTAGGGTGAGATAGATAGGTAAGATATATATGAGTAGGTTTAGATATATATGAGCAGGGTGAGATAGGTATAAGTCAGGTGAGATAGATTTGAGCAGGGTGAGATAGACATGAGTAGGGTGAGATCGATATGAGTAGGTTGAGACAGATATGAGTAGGTTCAGATAGATATGAGTAGGGTGAGATAGATATGAGTAGGTTGAGATAGATATAAGTAGGGTGAGATAGATATGAGTAGGGTGAGATCGATATGAGTAGGTTGAGACAGATATGAGTAGGTTCAGATAGATATGAGTAGGGTGAGATAGATATGAGTAGGTTGAGATAGATATGAGTAGGGTGAGATAGATATGAGTAGGGTGAGATAGATATGAGTAGTGTAACATAGATATAAGTAGAGTGAGATAGATATGAGTAGGGTGAGATAGATATCTTTAGGTTGAGATAGATATGAGTAGGTTGAGATAGATATGAGTAGGGTGAGATAGATATGAGTAGGGTGAGATAGATATGAGTAGGGTGAGATAGATATGAGTAGGGTAAATATTCGAGTATATTGAGATGGATAATAATGATAATTTGACGTGAACCACTCGCAAGTAAGTAATAAAGGTCAACAGAACTTAATCCGGTCTTTCGGCCACCAGAAACAGGCATGCCATTCTGTCCATATTGATTGATGCAGAATGTTGATACTTTTATATTTCTTACCATCGATTGCCAAGAAAATCTTGCCCTATAATATAAAATCCTAAACCTCGTGTAGTCAATTTTTATCTTTTAAATTCATATTTAGTATTAACCTGCATTTCTAGTTTCCATAGTAACATATTTTATTACTTGTTTAACATTCCAGACGAAACTGTGCCACTCCTGCCACTTGGGAGTCTGCGAGTCGACAGACTGCTCAAACTCGACCATCTCAGCAGTTGAGCCGGCTGATGCTGCAGCCCCTTCACTCCAGTCTGGCAGCTGCGACTGTCCCATAGCGGCTCCTCACTGCTGCAGGTGCTACCACTCGCGCCTCATCAGCATCAAGAAGCTGCAGACACGCAAATTGAAGAAACCGCCTAAATCATTGAATTTGACCTATTTGTACATTGAGACTGTGATGAAGCATTTGCTTGGAGTTCGGTTTATACCGCCTATTGTGAGTGCCACTGACAGCTGTTGCAGTCTTTGTAGCTTAGAGTGCAGTCTTTGTAGCTTAGAGTGCAGTCTTTGTAGCTTAGAATGCAGTCAGTCACCACAGAACCGGTCTTTGTAGCTTAGAGTGCAGTCAGTCACCACAGAACCGGTCTTTGTAGCTTAGAGTGCAGTCAGTCATCACAGCACCGGTCTTTGTAGCTTAGAGTGCAGTCAGTCACCACAGAACCGGTCTTTGTAGCTTAGAGTGCAGTCAGTCATCACAGCACCGGTCTTTGTAGCTTAGAGAGCAGTCAGTCATCACAGAACCGGTCTTTGTAGCTTAGAGTGCAGTCAGTCATCACAGAACCGGTCTTTGTAGCTTAGAGTGCAGTCAGTCATCACAGCACCGGTCTTTGTAGCTTAGAGAGCAGTCAGTCATCACAGAACCGGTCTTTATAGCTTAGAGTGCAGTCAGTCATCACAGAACCGGTCTTTGTAGCTTAGAGTGCAGTCAGTCACCACAGAACCGGTCTTTGTAGCTTAGAGTGCAGTCAGTCACCACAGAACCGGTCTTTATAGCTTAGAGTGCAGTCAGTCATCACAGAACCGGTCTTTGTAGCTTAGAGTGCAGTGAGTCACCACAGAACCGGTCTTTGTAGCTTAGAGTGCAGTGAGTCACCACAGAACCGGTCTTTGTAGCTTAGAGTGCAGTCAGTCACCACAGAACCGGTCTTTGTAGCTTAGAGTGCAGTCTTTGTAGATTAGAGTGCAGTCAGTCATCACAAACCGGTCTTTGTAGCTTAGAGTGCAGTCTTTGTAGCTTAGAGTGCAGTCTTTGTAGCTTAGAGTGCAGTCAGTCATCACAAAACCGGTCTTTGTAGCTTAGAGTGCAGTCAGTCATCACAGAACCGGTCTTTGTAGCTTAGAGTGCAGTCTTTGGAGCTTAGAGTGCAGTCAGTCATCACAGAACCGGTCTTTGTAGCTTAGAGTGCAGTCAGTCATCACAGAACCGGTCTTTGTAGCTTAGAGTGCAGTGAGTCACCACAGAACCGGTCTTTATAGCTTAGAGTGCAGTCAGTCATCACAGAAACGGTCTTTGTAGCTTAGAGTGCAGTGAGTCACCACAGAACCGGTCTTTGTAGCTTAGAGTGCAGTGAGTCACCACAGAACCGGTCTTTGTAGCTTAGAGTGCAGTCTTTGTAGCTTAGAGTGCAGTCAGTCATCACAAAACCGGTCTTTGTAGCTTAGAGTGCAGTCTTTGTAACTTAGAGTGCAGTCTTTGTAGCTTAGAGTGCAGTCTTTGTAGCTTAGAGTGCAGTCAGTCATCACAGAACCGGTCTTTATAGCTTAGAGTGCAGTCAGTCATCACAGAACCGGTCTTTGTAGCTTAGAGTGCAGTCAGTCACCACAGAACCGGTCTTTGTAGCCTAGAGAGCAGTCAGTCACCACAGAACCGGTCTTTGTAGCTTAGAGTGCAGTGCAGTCAGTCATCACAGAACCGGTCTTTATAGCTTAGAGTGCAGTCAGTCATCACAGAACCGGTCTTTATAGCTTAGAGTGCAGTCAGTCATCACAGAACCGGTCTTTGTAGCTTAGAGTGCAGTCAGTCACCACAGAACCGGTCTTTGTAGCTTAGAGTGCAGTCAGTCATCACAGAACCGGTCTTTGTAGCTTAGAGTGCAGTCAGTCACCACAGTACCGGTCTTTGTAGCTTAGAGTGCAGTCAGTCATCACAGAACCGGTCTTTATAGCTTAGAGTGCAGTCAGTCATCACAGAACCGGTCTTTGTAGCTTAGAGTGCAGTCAGTCACCACAGAACCGGTCTTTGTAGCTTAGAGAGCAGTCAGTCATCACAGAACCGGTCTTTGTAGCTTAGAGTGCAGTCAGTCATCACAGAACCGGTCTTTGTAGCTTAGAGTGCAGTCAGTCACCACAGAACCGGTCTTTGTAGCTTAGAGAGCAGTCAGTCATCACAGAACCGGTCTTTGTAGCTTAGAGTGCAGTCAGTCACCACAGAACCGGTCTTTGTAGCTTAGAGTGCAGTCAGTCATCACAGCACCGGTCTTTGTAGCTTAGAGAGCAGTCAGTCATCACAGAACCGGTCTTTGTAGCTTAGAGTGCAGTCAGTCATCACAGAACCGGTCTTTGTAGCTTAGAGTGCAGTCAGTCATCACAGCACCGGTCTTTGTAGCTTAGAGAGCAGTCAGTCATCACAGAACCGGTCTTTATAGCTTAGAGTGCAGTCAGTCATCACAGAACCGGTCTTTGTAGCTTAGAGTGCAGTCAGTCACCACAGAACCGGTCTTTGTAGCTTAGAGTGCAGTCAGTCACCACAGAACCGGTCTTTATAGCTTAGAGTGCAGTCAGTCATCACAGAACCGGTCTTTGTAGCTTAGAGTGCAGTGAGTCACCACAGAACCGGTCTTTGTAGCTTAGAGTGCAGTCAGTCACCACAGAACCGGTCTTTGTAGCATAGAGTGCAGTCTTTGTAGATTAGAGTGCAGTCAGTCATCACAAACCGGTCTTTGTAGCTTAGAGTGCAGTCTTTGTAGCTTAGAGTGCAGTCTTTGTAGCTTAGAGTGCAGTCAGTCATCACAAAACCGGTCTTTGTAGCTTAGAGTGCAGTCAGTCATCACAGAACCGGTCTTTGTAGCTTAGAGTGCAGTCTTTGTAGCTTAGAGTGCAGTCAGTCATCACAGAACCGGTCTTTGTAGCTTAGAGTGCAGTCAGTCATCACAGAACCGGTCTTTGTAGCTTAGAGTGCAGTGAGTCACCACAGAACCGGTCTTTATAGCTTAGAGTGCAGTCAGTCATCACAGAAACGGTCTTTGTAGCTTAGAGTGCAGTGAGTCACCACAGAACCGGTCTTTGTAGCTTAGAGTGCAGTGAGTCACCACAGAACCGGTCTTTGTAGCTTAGAGTGCAGTCTTTGTAGATTAGAGTGCAGTCAGTCATCACAAACCGGTCTTTGTAGCTTAGAGTGCAGTCTTTGTAGCTTAGAGTGCAGTCAGTCATCACAAAACCGGTCTTTGTAGCTTAGAGTGCAGTCTTTGTAACTTAGAGTGCAGTCTTTGTAGCTTAGAGTGCAGTCTTTGTAGCTTAGAGTGCAGTCAGTCATCACAGAACCGGTCTTTATAGCTTAGAGTGCAGTCAGTCATCACAGAACCGGTCTTTGTAGCTTAGAGTGCAGTCAGTCACCACAGAACCGGTCTTTGTAGCCTAGAGAGCAGTCAGTCACCACAGAACCGGTCTTTGTAGCTTAGAGTGCAGTGCAGTCAGTCATCACAGAACCGGTCTTTATAGCTTAGAGTGCAGTCAGTCATCACAGAACCGGTCTTTATAGCTTAGAGTGCAGTCAGTCATCACAGAACCGGTCTTTGTAGCTTAGAGTGCAGTCAGTCACCACAGAACCGGTCTTTGTAGCTTAGAGTGCAGTCAGTCATCACAGAACCGGTCTTTGTAGCTTAGAGTGCAGTCAGTCACCACAGTACCGGTCTTTGTAGCTTAGAGTGCAGTCAGTCATCACAGAACCGGTCTTTGTAGCTTAGAGAGCAGTCAGTCATCACAGAACCGGTCTTTATAGCTTAGAGTGCAGTCAGTCATCACAGAACCGGTCTTTGTAGCTTAGAGTGCAGTCAGTCACCACAGAACCGGTCTTTGTAGCTTAGAGTGCAGTCAGTCATCACAGAACCGGTCTTTGTAGCTTAGAGTGCAGTCAGTCATCACAGAACCGGTCTTTGTAGCTTAGAGTGCAGTCAGTCATCACAGCACCGGTCTTTGTAGCTTAGAGTGCAGTCAGTCACCACAGAACCGGTCTTTGTAGCTTAGAGAGCAGTCAGTCATCACAGAACCGGTCTTTGTAGCTTAGAGTGCAGTCAGTCACCACAGAACCGGTCTTTGTAGCTTAGAGTGCAGTCAGTCACCACAGAACCGGTCTTTGTAGCTTAGAGTGCAGTCAGTCATCCCAATCACACAGCAGGCTAATCCCTAACACCAACAGGAAGTGCTGCACGCGGACACTGAGTACTTGACCCAGATCAACACCCTGATGCGCCCCTTCCGTCCCCAAAACCGGCTGGTAAAGGACATCGATGTGCATTATCACGAGGCCATCATCACATCGGATGTGGCTTTCCTGCCTATCGAACTTGACAAGTTCGTGCTCGAAGGTCGGCCGTCTCTGTGCATAGAACTCAAGGTGAGTTAGTGAATTTGTACTTTTCCAGTTTCCTTTAGGGGACAAAAGAAGTGAAAAAATAAAATACGAAAATAGGAACTGTTACATTAGACTCATCGAAAATTGTTAATGACTTATTTATTGTATTTATTCGAGCACTTGTTGACATCAGGAGTTCCACTCAGCATCTTGAGTCCTACTCAGCATCTTGAGTCCTACTCAGCATCTTGAGTCCTACTCAGCATATTGAGTCCTACTCAGCTTCTTCAGTCCTACTCAGCATCTTCAGTCCTACTCAGCATCTTCAGTCCTACTCAGCATCTTCAGAACTACTCAGCATCTTCAGTCCTACTCAGCATCTTGAGTCCTACTCAGCATATTGAGTCCTACTCAGCATATTGAGTCCTACTCAGTCAGCTGTAAGGCGTCACAGCTCATCATGGATGCCAATCGAGCTGCCGTAGTCCGTAGCAGCAGAGCCGGCGAAGTCCGTCAGGCTCGCCAGCACCTCGTCTTTGCTCAGACCGCCGTCCAGGTTTGAATCGACCGTCTTCATCAGCCTGTCAGCTTCATCGGCCAACTCGGCCGCCTCAGCTTCAGCCTCAGCCTCCTTGCTGTGAGCCGGTCCAGCCGAGTCCACATAATCCAGCATCTTCTCCATCTCCTCCGCGTCCATATAGCCGTCCTTGTTCACGTCCCAGACGTCCTTGAAATTCTTGGCATCCTCGTCCGGCGCTTTGGGATCGGTTGCGGCCGGTGCTCCGGCCAGGAACTCGGCCAGGGTCACTCGGCCATCGCCGTCCGAGTCCAGCCGCTCCATGGCCTCCAGCGCCAGCACCCGGCGCATTGCGGGCGAGGCCGCTGCGGCGCCTTCAGCGGCCCCCTCGGCCAGGGCGAACGCCGCAAATTCGCGCCGATTCAACCGACCGTCGCCGTCCTCGTCGGCGGCTTCCCAGCGTCGACGATCGCGGCCGAGTTCCACCGCCAGCCGATGCTGATGCTCCGCCTCGCTGCCGCCTCCGTCAGCTTCCGTTCTTGTTGACTTTGTCGGCTCCGGTGTCTCAGGAGGTGGCATCTGCGGCACGCCAACATTGATGCCGGCTTTGTCAATCCCAGTCTCCTTGCTAGCCTCATCAATAGCTCGTTTCACCTCGGCTTGGAACTCCGCCTGCTGCTGTTGCTTGGCTTTTGCCTTTTCCTCTTCCGAGCCGGAAGCGGTTCCAGTGTCCACGCTTGCAGCTCGGCGAGCAGCGTGACTGTCCCAGTCCAGGAAGCTGTCTGCTCCATCAGTGGTCAGGTTGTAGGCTTGCCAGGTTTCATCCAGCTCTCTAGCAGCCTGCTGTCTGTTGGCTTCAGCCAGCCATGCTATCAGCTCCTGACGGCTCACCTTCCCATCTCGATTTGCGTCGAGTTTCTCGTCGAAAAGTTTGTCCAAATTTGACCGGGCCTTGGCTAGCTGCTCCGGAGTGAAATCCTCGGAGTCTGGAGAGTCTGACTCCGGTGCTGGCTGTCCTGCATCATCTGAGCTGTGTGCTCTGTCTGCTAGCAAAACTGCTAGCAGTAGTGCCATGTTGAGAAGCTTCTGTAGCTGCATCATTCTTGCTCTGCTGGTCTGTGTGTGTGCAATGCTTTTGTCCAGTCAGTTTATTTATAGCTTTCAAAAAATTTGTCTACCTACTATTATTGTGCCAATGTGCTCGTTTGAGTCTCGAGGTTTCCTTAGCCCATCTCTCTCTCCTCTCTTTATTGTTCCTGTGACCCACCACCTCAGCCTTGCCTTGTCTCACGATGAGTCAGTCAGTGCAGCTGTCCACCTCTCGCTCAATGTGGGGGGCATAAAATTCAAGGCAATTTATTTTTAGAAACTTATACTTAGGATTATAATTTTTAATAGTAAAATCTGGAATTACTAATAAATGGAATATGAAATAAGTTGAAATATCTGTTTTTTATGATATCAACTTTTTACGTTAAATCATTAAACTGAAAATATGACATTTTTATAGAAGTAGATTTCTCTTTCGATCACACTTCGAACATTGGCTGTTTGAGCTTTCCTTGAGTGGACGCTAGTTTAGGAAAAGCCAAGGACTCCTAGAGCTCTCCCTGGACTGGACGCTAGTTTAGGAAAAGCCAAGGACTCCTAGAGCTCTCCCTGGATTGGACGCTAGTTTAGGAAAAGCCAAGGACTCCTAAAGCTGTCCCTGGACTGGACGCTAGTTTAGGAAAAGTCATGGATTTCTTAAGCTTTCTTTTGACTGGACTGTAGCCTGCGAAAAGCCGAGGACTTTGACTTTAATTCTAGAGTTCTCCTAGACTGAACGCTAATTTTGAAAATGTCATGGACTCCTAGAGCTCTTCCTGGACTGGATTAATTTTGGGAAAAGTCAAGGCCTTCTAAGAGCTCTACTGGATGTGGAAGTCTAGATTTTATGGCATTATATATATATCTCGTTTCCAATCCAGACAACTTCAAGGAAGTCCCTGGTCAGTTTCCGCTCGCTCGTAGTTCAATACACGAATTGCTTCTGAAAGATTTATAAATATTGTCAAAATTGCTTTCACAGGTAAAGCAAGGCTTCATACCCGTGTCAACTTTGGTGCAGGAGAAAGTCCGCAGAACCTGGTGTCGCTTCTGTTTGATGCAGTTTCATCTGGTTAGTTGAGGGTCTTGTTTTGTAACCGCCACTGTGATTAATATCGGGTCTAAACGAGTGTTTTTAACTTTGGTTTCTTTGAATTCTCCTTTACTCTAGAAAAAGGGTCGCCAATACGAGACCCGAAGTCAATACTGTCCATGCGACCTGTTCTCAGGGTGAGTTTTCTTAATTTGCCATTTGAAATTCTTGATCTCATTTTATTTCAGGCATCGTAATATTAAGCACGTTTGTGTTATTGTTTTTTTCAGCATTAAAAGTCGCATGGTATCCGCTCTGATGTCGCTGATCCAGACTCCGCAAAACAATTTGCGAGTCTTCAAGGTAGGCAGGATTTGTGACTTTTCTATCAGTTTTACTGTTTGTTGGGAACAGCCATCGAAGGTGTGCTGTATTTGTTGAAAACCCGCAGGCCTCTCCCAAAAATTGCTCAGTTCTAATGTTCAGCGTTTTCTAGAGACATTTAGCTCTAATCTTCACTCTTTCCTAGAAATATTTAATCACAATGAAACTCTTTCCTAGAACACCCAATCTCTGTGTACACTCTTTCCTAGAAACACCCAATCTCTATGTACACTCTTTCCTAGAAACACCCAATCTCTATGTACACTCTTTCCTAGAAACACCCAATCTCTATGTACACTCTTTCCTAGAAACACCCAATCTCTATGTACACTCTTTCCTAGAAACACCCAATCTCAATGTACAGTCTTTCCTAAAAATATTTAATCACAATGAAACTCTTTCCTAGAAATCCCCAGCCCTAAACTTTTTTCTAGAAACACCCAACTCCAAACACACTTTCCTAGAAACACTCCAGAAACGATATATACATTCATATAAAAAAGTCAACCCCACTGCACACTTATTGTTAGAAACACCCGACATTGATGTACTACACTCTTTCCTAGAACTCAACCACATTTCACAGTCTTTCCTAGAAACACCCGGCCCCAATACACTCTCCTAGAAAACAACCGCAGTGTACACTCTTTCCTAGAATAACTCAAGCACAGTGTACACTCTTTCCTAGAATAACTCAAGCACAGTGTACACTCTTTCCTATAAACACCCAACCTCAATGTACACTCTTTCCTAGAAAAACCCAACCTCAATGTACACTCTTTCCTAGAAAAACCCAACCTCAATGTACACTCTTTCCTAGAAAAACCCAACCTCAATGTACACTCTTTCCTAGAAAAACCCAACCTCAATGTACACTCTTTCCTAGAAAAACCCAACCTCAATGTACACTCTTTCCTAGAAAAACCCAACCTCAATGTACACTCTTTCCTAGAAAAACCCAATCTCTATGTACACTCTTTCCTAGAAACACCCAACCTCAATGTACACTCTTTCCTAGAAACACTCAATCTCAATGTACACTCTTTCCTAGAAAACCCAATCTCTTTGTACACTCTTTCCTAGAAACAATCAATCTCAATGTACACTCTTTCCTAGAAACACCCAATCTCAATGTACACTCTTTCCTAGAAACACCCAACCTCAATGTACACTCTTTCCTAGAAACACCCAACCTCAATGTACACTCTTTCCTAGAAACACCCAACCTCAATGTACACTCTTTCCTAGAAACAATCAATCTCAATGTACACTCTTTCCTAGAAAACCCAATCTCTTTGTACACTCTTTCCTAGAAAAACCCAATCTCTATGTACACTCTTTCCTAGAAACACCCAACCTCAATGTACACTCTTTCCTAGAAACACTCAATCTCAATGTACACTCTTTCCTAGAAAACCCAATCTCTTTGTACACTCTTTCCTAGAAACAATCAATCTCAATGTACACTCTTTCCTAGAAACACCCAACCTCAATGTACACTCTTTCCTAGAAACACTCAATCTCAATGTACACTCTTTCCTAGAAAACCCAATCTCTTTGTACACTCTTTCCTAGAAACAATCAATCTCAATGTACACTCTTTCCTAGAAACACCCAACCTCAATGTACACTCTTTCCTAGAAACACTCAATCTCAATGTACACTCTTTCTAGAAACAGCCAACCTCAATGTACACTCTCCTAGAAACACCCAATCTCAATGTACACTCTTTCCTAGAAACACCCAACCTCAATGTACACTCTTTCCTAGAAACAATCAATCTCAATGTACACTCTTTCCTAGAAAACCCAATCTCTTTGTACACTCTTTCCTAGAAAAACCCAATCTCTATGTACACTCTTTCCTAGAAACACCCAACCTCAATGTACACTCTTTCCTAGAAACACTCAATCTCAATGTACACTCTTTCCTAGAAAACCCAATCTCTTTGTACACTCTTTCCTAGAAACACCCAACCTCAATGTACACTCTTTCCTAGAAACACTCAATCTCAATGTACACTCTTTCCTAGAAAACCCAATCTCTTTGTACACTCTTTCCTAGAAACAATCAATCTCAATGTACACTCTTTCCTAGAAACACCCAACCTCAATGTACACTCTTTCCTAGAAACACTCAATCTCAATGTACACTCTTTCCTAGAAAACCCAATCTCTTTGTACACTCTTTCCTAGAAACAATCAATCTCAATGTACACTCTTTCCTAGAAACACCCAACCTCAATGTACACTCTTTCCTAGAAACACTCAATCTCAATGTACACTCTTTCTAGAAACAGCCAACCTCAATGTACACTCTCCTAGAAACACCCAATCTCAATGTAGACTCTCCTAGAAACACCCAATCTCAATGTACACTCTTTCCTAGAAACACCCGACCCCAATAAACTCTCCTAGAAAAACAACCGCAGTGTACACTCTTTCCTAGAAAAACCCAACCTCAATGTACACTCTTTCCTATAAACACCCAACCTCAATGTACACTCTTTCCTAGAAAAACTCCACCGAAATGCACACTTTTCTAAAAGCAATCAGCCCAAAACACACTCTTTCCTAGAAAACTTAATCACAATGTACACTGTTTCCTAGAAAAACCCAACCACAATTTGAAATTTCCTAGAAACACAGTCACAAAGTACGCATTCCTAAAAACAATGAACCCCAATTCACTCTTCGTCAAAAACACCCGATCCCAATAAACTCTTTCCTAGAAATAAAGTTTTTTTTCCTAGAAATATCCAACGTCGACGTCGGATGTTCAGTCGATCGACGCATGCCAACTTCTCAAAAGCACACACCCCATTCCACTCACCCCAGAATGGCACCCCAGCCTACATAGTCGGCAACGAGTCTCCAGCCGATCTCGCAGCCTGTCTCCGCGAGTTCTTCGACATTCCTCCGTCATCTTCCTCGTCAACCAACGCCGAGGTGACAGACGAGCAGCTGATTGCGGGATTTGTGGAGACCCTCTACCAGGCACTCACCTATGAGTTCAAGTCGCTACCCGTCTCTGATGAGGCCCCTGTGTCAGCTTCTGCGGAATTTTCCTATCCAGCTGATTCGCACTACTCGCAGCTGTGCTCAAGGCGGATGCAAGAGGAACAACAGCAACAACAGCAACAGCAGCAGCAACCCACCCAGCTCAGCATCAACTGTGTGCTGGGCCGAATTCTGTCTGTTCAACTGCTTGATCGGCTGGGTATCGATGGCACCCTGTCGCATTATAACCGACTGGTCAAGTTCCTGCAGGACAATGATACCGCTTGGTGAGCTGCTCTTGTGATTTATGAGAATCTGCACTGAGTGATTCATGAGAATCTGCACTGAGTGATTCATGAGAATCTGCACTGAGTGATTCATGAGAATCTGCACTGAGTGATTCATGAGAATCTGCACTGAGTGATTCATGAGAATCTGCACTGAGTGATTCATGAGAATCTGCACTGAGTGATTCATGAGAATCTGCACTGAGTGATTCATGAGAATCTGCACTGAGTGATTCATGAGAATCTGTCATGAGTGATTTATGAGAATCTGCACTGAGTGATTCATGAGAATCGGTCATGAGTGATTCGTGAGAATCTGCACTGAGTGATTCGTGAGAATCTGCACTGAGTGATTCATGAGAATCTGCACTGAGTGATCCATGAGAATCTGCACTGAGTGATTCATGAGAATCGGTCATGAGTGATTCATGAGAATCGGTCATGAGTGATTCGTGAGAATCGGTCATGAGTGATTCATGAGAATCTGCACTGAGTGATCCATGAGAATCTGCACTGAGTGATTCGTGAGAATCGGTCATGAGTGATCCATGAGAATCGGTCATGAGTGATTCATGAGAATTTGCACTGAGTGATTCATGAGAATTTTGCACTGAGTGATTCATGAGAATCTGCACTGAGTGATCCATGAGAATCGGTCATGAGTGATCCATGAGAATCGGTCATGAGTGATTCATGAGAATCTGCACTGAGTGATTCATGAGAATCGGTCATAAGAATCGGTCATCAGTGATTCATGAGAATCGGTCATGAGTGATTCATGAGAATAGGTCATCAGTGATTCATGAGAATCGGTCATCGGTGATTCATGAGAATAGGTCATCAGTGATTCATGAGAATCGGTCATGAGTGATTCATGAGAATAGGTCATCAGTGATTCATGAGAATCGGTCATGAGTGATTCATGAGAATCTGCACTGAGTGATCCATGAGAATCTGCACTGAGTGATTCATGAGAATCTGCACTGAGTGATTCGTGAGAATCGGTCATGAGTGATCCATGAGAATCGGTCATGAGTGATCCATGAGAATCGGTCATGAGTGATCCATGAGAATCGGTCATGAGTGATCCATGAGAATCGGTCATGAGTGATCCATGAGAATCGGTCATGAGTGATTCATGAGAATAGGTCATCAGTGATTCATGAGAATCGGTCATGAGTGATTCATGAGAATCTGCACTGAGTGATCCATGAGAATCTGCACTGAGTGATTCATGAGAATCTGCACTGAGTGATTCGTGAGAATCGGTCATGAGTGATTCATGAGAATCGGTCATGAGTGATCCATGAGAATCGGTCATGAGTGATTCATGAGAATCGGTCATGAGTGATTCATGAGAATTTGCACTGAGTGATTCATGAGAATTTTGCACTGAGTGATTCATGAGAATCTGCACTGAGTGATCCATGAGAATCTGCACTGAGTTATTCATGAGAATCTGCACTGAGTGATTCATGAGAATCTGCACTGAGTGATTCATGAGAATCGGTCATGAGTGATTCATGAGAATCGGTCATGAGTGATCCATGAGAATCGGTCATGAGTGATTCATGAGAATTTGCACTGAGTGATTCATGAGAATTTTGCACTGAGTGATTCATGAGAATCTGCACTGAGTGATTCGTGAGAATCGGTCATGAGTGATCCATGAGAATCGGTCATGAGTGATTCATGAGAATCGGTCATGAGTGATTCATGAGAATCTGCACTGAGTGATCCATGAGAATCGGTCATGAGTGATCCATGAGAATCGGTCATGAGTGATTCATGAGAATTTTGCACTGAGTGATTCATGAGAATCTGCACTGAGTGATCCATGAGAATCTGCACTGAGTGATTCATGAGAATCTGCACTGAGTGATTCATGAGAATCTGCACTGAGTGATTCATGAGAATCGGTCATGAGTGATTCATGAGAATCGGTCATGAGTGATCCATGAGAATCGGTCATGAGTGATTCATGAGAATTTGCACTGAGTGATTCATGAGAATTTTGCACTGAGTGATTCATGAGAATCGGTCATCAGTGATTCATGAGAATCTGCACTGAGTGATTCATGAGAATCGGTCATCAGTGATTCATGAGAATCGGTCATGAGTGATTCATGAGAATCGGTCATGAGTGATTCATGAGAATCGGTCATGAGTGATTCATAAGAATCGGTCATCAGTGATTAATGAGAATAGGTCATCAGTGATTCATGAGAAAAGGTCATGAGTGATTCATGAGAATCGGTCATGAGTGATTCATGAGAATCGGTCATGAGTGATTCATGAGAATCGGTCACACCCCGCAGGGACTGCTCCAAGGGCAGCCTGAAGGACTTCGTGGAGTCGCTGCAGGCGCCGCTGTCGGTGATCCAGTCCGCGCAGCACTACGAGGCCTATCTGACATCCCTGGTTGCCAAGGACTGCTCAGTCATGCTCACCCTCGCCCCCAGCCGCCTGCCAGCTAGCGAGCTGCCAGACAGCGTTGCCCACGCCAAGGACCCCGTGTCCGGTCGAGGACTCCTAATGAACCTAGCCATAGTAGACTTGGATCCGAAACCGTTCGACAAAATTCGGTTAAACTACAAAGAGGATCTCGAGGCGTTGCGCGGCTTTGATGCGACTGCGGCGAAGAACCACCGGCAGGACTGACTTGCTTTTTTGTTTTTGTATCACAGTTTTTATTGAGAAATCGCCCAGTCTTCCCTGATAGCTGCTATCTAGGAATTGTCCCTGAATATTTCTGGGAATTGTCCCTGAATATTTCTAGGAATTATCCCTGAATATTTCTAGGAATTATCCCAGAATATTTCTAGGAATTATCCCAGAATATTTCTAGGAATTGTCCCTGAATATTTCTAGGAATTGTCCCTGAATATTTCTGGGAATTGTCCCTGAATATTTCTAGGAATTATCCCTGAATATTTCTAGGAATTATCCCTGAATATTTCTAGGAATTATCCCTGAATATTTCTAGGAATTGTCCCTGAATGTTTCTAGGAATTGTCCCTGAATGTTTCTAGGAATTATCCCAGAATATTTCTAGGAATTGTCCCTGAATATTTCTGGGAATTGTCGCTGAATATTTCTAGGAATTGTCCCTGAATATTTCTAGGAATTATCCCAGAATATTTCTAGGAATTGTCCCAGAATATTTCTAGGAATTATCCCAGAATATTTCTAGGAATTGTCCCTGAATATTTCTAGGAATTGTCCCTGAATATTTCTAGGAATTGTCCCTGAATATTTCTAGGAGTTGTCCCTGAATATTTCTAGGAATTGTCCCTGAATATTTCTAGGAATTATCCCTGAATATTTCTAGGAATTGTCCCTGAATGTTTCTAGGAATTATCCCAGAATATTTCTAGGAATTATCCCTGAATATTTCTAGGAATTGTCCCTGAATATTTCTGGGAATTGTCCCTGAATATTTCTAGGAATTATCCCTGAATATTTCTAGGAATTGTCCCTGAATATTTCTAGGAATTGTCCCTGAATATTTCTAGGAGTTGTCCCTGAATATTTCTAGGAATTGTCCCTGAATATTTCTAGGAATTATCCCTGAATATTTCTAGGAATTGTCCCTGAATGTTTCTAGGAATTATCCCAGAATATTTCTAGGAATTATCCCTGAATATTTCTAGGAATTGTCCCTGAATATTTCTGGGAATTGTCCCTGAATATTTCTAGGAATTATCCCTGAATATTTCTGGGAATTGTCCCTGAATATTTCTAGGAATTGTCCCTGAATATTTCTGGGAATTGTCCCTGAATATTTCTAGGAATTATCCCTGAATATTTCTAGGTATTATCCCAGAATATTTCTAGGAATTATCCCAGAATATTTCTAGGAATTGTCCCTGAATATTTCTAGGAATTGTCCCTGAATATTTCTGGGAATTGTCCCTGAATATTTCTAGGAATTATCCCTGAATATTTCTAGGAATTATCCCTGAATATTTCTAGGAATTATCCCTGAATATTTCTAGGTATTATCCCAGAATATTTCTAGGAATTGTCCCTGAATATTTCTAGGAATTGTCCCTGAATATTTCTAGGAATTATCCCTGAATATTTCTAGGAATTATCCCTGAATATTTCTAGGAATTATCCTAGAATATTTCTAGGAATTATCCCAGAATATTTCTAGGAATTGTCCCTGAATATTTCTAGGAATTGTCCCTGAATGTTTCTAGGAATCGTCCCTGAATATTTCTAGGAATTGTCCCTGAATGTTTCTAGAAATTGGCCCTGAATATTTATAAGAGTTGCCCTAAATTTAAAATGATACAAAATATTTTTTAGTCCTTTTTACAAAGTACAATACGTTTGTCTGTTTGCTTGTCATATATTAATAACATTATTATGCCAACAATTATAATATCCATTACATTTTAATGTCATGACACATTTAGAATGCGCATTACAGATGTTTAAAGATTCAAACCTGGACTGTCATTTAACCATAAAATTTTTTGTCAAATATTGTTGTTTTTTTCTAAATTTCATTACCCAGATCTTAGGTTATTCCGTATTGAACAGGTCTTTGTTCTAGCTTCAATTTTAAGTCGCAACTCACTACTTGCGCTCCTCATTTGGCTGGCAGTAGTGCATAAAATTATTCTAATTTTGTTTTAATTTTTGTCTCTCCTTGCTTTTCAACCGCCCGCCTTCAGCCGTGTGCTAAAAAACAGAGTTGTTTTTTTCAGCAGTATTTGTTCCCTATATATTTTGCTAATAAATATTTCCCCAACTGTTTCAATGCTTTTCTTTGTCAGGAGGTTTTATCACTGAAAACAGATTTTGAGTTTTTTTTCAAAAATGCTTTGTTGTTTATATCTGTTTTATTATTTTTTTAAACTTCCACTCGCTTTGGAGTATTCTGCGTCCTCAGCTGACCATTTCCCAACTATGCTACTTTTGTCCCCCAGCTAATATCAGTAGCGTATTGAGGACATTGTATTTTTATCGCAAGGTTTAGTATTATTGTTATGCCTATTTCAGATTGGGTATCAACTCTGTCAACCCCTGTTCGACTGAAGCCGCTCCCCTTTTCGGCGTGAATCGTGACGACCTCTGCGTATTAATTCAGTTTTTCCCAGGCTTCAGTTTTAGCGCCCGGCTTTTCTAACTCAGCTCACTGAAAATTGATCTTTTTAAGCTCGGCCTTCTAATATAAACATTAATAAATAAATGCGTATAGCGGAGTCGGCTCGTTATGACAATTTGTTTAAACTGAAACAAAAGAAATTGAATTCTGCTTATGCAGAAGTCTTTCAAGTCTGAGTATATTGTTGTCTGTATTTGTCTGTTTTTGAGTCTGTAGCTACTACATGTTTAGGGTGGCTTCAATTTCTAACTGTTGTGGGGTGAACACTGCAAATCGATTATTGACAAATTCTAAACTGATTGACAATAAGCAAAGCAGATACGAAAGAGAGCAGCTAGGTGAATGAATAAAATCATATTAAATATTTCACAGACTGTTTGCTGAAATAAATAAATATATGCGAAACAAATGTCTGCAAGCAAGTCCGAGAGAGAGCTGTTGCGGTGAAATGAGAAAACAGAAAAAATGATTTGCGAGTTCAGTAGCCGGTGAGCTCGGCAAAGGTCTGGTCCAGTTCTTCGCTGATGCCCTTGTAGCGTTCCTTCTCGGACAGGAGCTCGTCTGCGGGATGGGGAATGCGGTTGGTTGAGGTTTCACCTGTTGGGACTTTGGGGAGTGCCAACTTAGCGTGTGGGACTTTGAGGGTGTGGGATTTTAGAATGTGGAATTTCTGGGAGTTGGTTTTGATAGTGTGGGATGGGATTTCTAGGAGTTGAGATTTCAGGGTGTGGGATTTTTGCATGGGTGTGGGATTTGTAGCAGTGGGATTTGAGAGTGTGGGATTTGAAGCAGTGGGATTTGAGGGTGTGGGATTTGAAGCAGTGGGATTTGAGGGTGTGGGGTTTGAAGCAGTGGGATTTGAGGGTGTGGGATTTGAAGCAGTGGGATTTGAAGCAGTGGGATTTGAAGCAGTGGGATTTGAGGGTGTGGGATTTTTGCATGGGTGTGGGATTTGTAGCAGTGGGATTTGAGGGTGTGGGATTTGAAGCAGTGGGATTTGAGGGTGTGGGGATTTGAAGCAGTGGGATTAGAAGCAGTGGGATTTGAAGCAGTGGGATTTGAGGGTGTGGGATTTGAAGCAGTGGGATTTGAAGCAGTGGGATTTGAAGCAGTGGGATTTGAAGCAGTGGGATTTGAAGCAGTGGGATTTGAGGGTGTGGGATTTGTAGCAGTTGGATTTGAAGCAGTGGGATTTGAAGCAGTGGGATTTGAGGGTGTGGGATTTGTAGCAGTTGGATTTGAAGCAGTGGGATTTGAAGCAGTGGGATTTGAGGGTGTGGGATTTTTGCATGGGTGTGGGATTTGTAGCAGTGGGATTTGAGGGTGTGGGATTTGAAGCAGTGGGATTTGAGGGTGTGGGATTTGAAGCAGTAGGATTTGAGGGTGTATGGTTTGAAGCGGTGGGATTTGAGGGTGTGGGATTTGAAGCAGTGGGATTTGAGGGTGTGGGATTTGAAGCAGTGGGATTTGAAGCAGTGGGATTTGAGGGTGTGGGATTTGAATCAGTGGGAATTGAGGATGTGGGATTTGAGGGTGTGGAATTTACAGCAGTGGGATTCGAGGGTGTGGGACTCCGAGATATCTACAGTACGAGGAACACAGTGAAATTGGTATTTAAAGTGTCAATGCTAAGATTACGCTCTTACTAAGATAGAATAACTAAACAAAATCAGGTTAATATTTTGCACGTAGCAATATTGTATAAATAAAAATTATTCACACTTAATAAAATTACCGGTAGCAATCAGTGCAATAAAGCAAACAAAGTTAAAGACTAGCGGCAGGTTAAATGCAGATTGAATTAACAATTTGAGAGTAAACTAATTAAAACCAAATAATAATGTATCATAACTTTCCATAATAATTATTATATTTTTGAGTTAGCCAAGCCGTGTTTGAGGTGAACCACCTGCATCTACCTGTGCTGTAACGCCGCCTAAATGCTCTCAATCTCTTTGTAGTAGCTCTCCAGCTGGCCCTTCAGCTGCAGGAGGCTGTCCTTCTTCTGCAGCAGCTCAACTGTAGAGATGAGTTCACCGGATTGATGCAGGGTTGAGGCTGGCTTCGAAAACTTCAAATTTTATTTTCATCAACCCAAGAGACAAGGGCGCCAACCTAAGGGACAGGGGCGCCAACCTAAGGGACAGGGGCGCCAACCTAAGGGACAGGGGCGCCAACCTAAGAGACGGGCGCCAACCTAAGGGACAGGGGCGCCAACCTAAGAGACGGGCGCCAAACTAAGGGACAGGGGCGCCAACCTAAGGGACAGGGGCGCCAACCTAAGATACAGGGGCGCCAACCTAAGGGACAGGGGCGCCAACCTAAGGGACAGGGGCGCCAACCTAAGGGACAGGGGCGCCAACCTAAGGGACAGGGACGCCAACCAATCAAAGAGACAGGGGCGCCAACCTAAGAGACAGGGGCGCCAACCTAAGGGACAGGGGCGCCAACCAACCTAAGAGACAGGGGCGCCAACCTAAGAGACAGGGGCGCCAACCTAAGGGACAGGGGCGCCAACCTAAGGGACAGGGGCGCCAACCAATCAAAGAGACAGGGGCGCCAACCTAAGAGACAGGGGCGCCAACCTAAGGGACAGGGGCGCCAACCTAAGGGACAGGGGCGCCAACCTAAGGGACAGGGACGCCAACCAATCAAATAGACAGGGGCGCCAACCTAAGAGACAGGGGCGCCAACCTAAGAGACAGGGGCGCCGACCTACAGTGAATCCCGAATCCAACAGGGTCCTATCCACAACTTCTAATTTCCTCCGACATTTCTCAGTTTCTTTACCTTCGGCCTCATCAAGCTCCTTCTGCATTTGCAGGGCCTCTCGTTCTGCGGTGAGTGCCCTTTGCTCTGCCTGGGGTTGTCAGTTTGCATGCAGGTTATTGAGATGCGGGATAAAACAAACCATGCACAGTGACAACAAACAGTACTCAACAAAAAAAAAATAGTGAGCATGAGGTAGCTGGAATCGTCAGGGGTAGCTGGAATTGTCAGGTGGTAGCTGGAATTGTCAGGAGGTAGCTGGAATTGTCAGGTGGTAGCTGGAATTGTCAGGTGGTAGCTGGAATTGTCAGGTGGTAGCTGGAATTGTCAGGTGGTAGCTGGAATTGTCAGGTGGTAGCTGGAATTGTCAGGTGGTAGCTGGAATTGTCAGGTGGTAGCTGGAATTGTCAGGTGGTAGCTGGAATTGTCAGGTGGTAGCTGGAATTGTCAGGTGGTAGCTGGAATTGTCAGGTGGTAGCTGGAATTGTCAGGTGGTAGCTGGAATTGTCAGGTGGTAGCTGGAATTGTCAGGTGGTAGCTGGAATTGTCAGGTGGTAGCTGGAATTGTCAGGTGGTAGCTGGAATTGTCAGGTGGTAGCTGGAATTGTCAGGTGGTAGCTGGAATTGTCAGGTAGTAGCTGGAATCGTCAGGTGTAGCTGGAATCGTCTGGGGTAGCTGGAATCCAGTTCACTTGATTGCACGCACCAAAAGAAAGTACAAAACACCCAAAAACCCTCGCATGCAGCTGAGAAGTATTGTAAACTTTATGGCAGTTTAGCAAGCAAGCAAAATAATAATCTGGGACTGGGCAGGCACAGCAGCAGTTGAGCACAGTGCTCAGTCGTACCCTCCAGTCGGTCCACCTCGCTCTGCAGCTTGGCAACCTGCCTTTCGGCCTCTGTGGCTCGCTGCTCAGCCTGAGGTGTTTCGTGCGTTTTTTGTGAGATTGTTAAACACCAACTGCTAGCTAATGTTCGAGTATTTTAAAGTCTAACCTTTGTTTCTTGTTATTCATCGCCAGGCCAGATCAATCCAAGGTGTTTTAGAGGCATTCCGTTTTTATAGGAGTTATTGCAAAAAACATGGTTAGTCAAAAAATAATACAGGATTCGATTGTGGAAGATCCATGAAAAAAAGGAGAGGAAAAGGTACTGACTGGATAGAGAAGTGAAAGGGAATAGAAGTCTGGGTATTAGGTTTGGAGTAATTTACAGGGGGAATTATAGGGGAATTTACAGGGGAGCAATTGGGATCAGGAGAATTCACAGGTGAAGAATTGGAATCAGGGGAATTTACTAGGTGAAGAATTGGGATCAGGGGAATTTACTAGGTGAAGAATTGGAATCAGGGGAATTTACTAGGTGAAGAATTGGAATCAGGGGAATTTACAGGTGAAGAATTGGGATCAGGGTAATTTACAGGGAAAGAATTGGAATCAGGGGAATTCACAGGGAAGCAATTGGGATCAGGGGAACTTACAGGTGAAGAATTGGGATCAGGGGAATTTACAGGTGAAGAATTGGGATCAGGGTAATTTACAGGGGAGCAATTAGGATCAGGGGAATTTACAGGGGAGCAATTGGGATCAGGGGAATTTACAGGGGAGCAATTGGGATCAGGGGAATTTACGGGGGAAGAATTGGGATCAGGGGAATTTACAGGTGAGCAATTAGGATCAGGGGAATTTACAGGGGAGCAATTGGCATCAGGGGAATTTACAGTGGAAGACTTGGGATCAGGGGAATTTACAGGGAAGAATTGGGATCAGGGGAATTTACAGGGAAGAATTGGAATCAAAGGAATTTCTCTGATTTTAAATAATAAGAAACAGAGTAATTTACAGGGGGAGAATCAGGATCGAAGGTAATTTACAGGTAGGGGCGGAGAGAATTAGGATCAGGTGAATAAATTTGATGAGAATGGAAGATGTGGAGAATAAAGGAGACGGTTAGTACATGTAGGTAAGTTAAGTCTAGGCATAAAAATAAGTTGCCAGGCAGTAATCAGCAATGATAGAAACGCCTGTTCAACCGAGCTGCATGCGAGAGTCTGGGATAAGAAAATTTGAAAAAAAGAGTACAAGCAGCTACCTCGTCTACTTTGAACTTCAGCTCCTGAATGTGCTTCTCCAGGTGAGTCTCCTTGCTTGAGGCCTGCATTTTGTTTCAGTTGGGCATGCAAAGAGGATGCTGTGTTTATGGTTTCATGGTGCATTCCATGCAGCTCAAAACAAAGACTGATTCTAAAACACGCGCAAAAAAAACAAGCAACCATGGCATGCTGTAGAAATGAATCGGGGGGAAACGCCTGGCCTGGCAACTAAAATCAATATTTTTTGAATAAAACAAGTTTTCTGAATGTCTTTCTCGCGACTCATGCAGGCGGGTCTCACGGTCTTGAGTCGTTCGGACAAGTTCCGGATGGTCTCCTCGTAGGACTCCTCACGCTGGGCGGCTTCCTGCTCAGAGATCTCCAAGGACTTCATGTTGCTGCCGACCACTCGGAGCTCCTCTTCGAGCTCAAGGATTTTGCTGCAGAATTTGGTTGGATTAGCGGCTTGGGATCAGAGTGGGTTTGGGGATCGGGATGGGGATCAGAGTGGGTTTGGGGATCTAGATTGGGATCAGAGTGGGTTTGGGGATCTGGATTGGGATCAGAGTGGGTTTAAGGATCTAGATTGGGATCTGAGTGGGTTTGGGGATCGGGATTGGGATCAGAGTTGGTTTGGGGATCTGGATTGGGATCAGAGTGGGTTTGGGGGGATTGGGATCAGAGTGGGTTTGAGGATCTGGATTGGGATCAGAGTGGGTTTGGGGATCGGGATTGGGATCAGAGTGGGTTTGGGGATCTGGATTGGGATCAGAGTGGGTTTGGGGATCGGGATGGGGATCAGAGTGGGTTTGGGGATCTAGATTGGGATCAGAGTGGGTTTGGGGATCTGGATTGGGATCAGAGTGGGTTTAAGGATCTAGATTGGGATCTGAGTGGGTTTGGGGATCGGGATTGGGATCAGAGTTGGTTTGGGGATCTGGATTGGGATCAGAGTGGGTTTGGGGGGATTGGGATCAGAGTGGGTTTGAGGATCTGGATTGGGATCAGAGTGGGTTTGGGGATCGGGATTGGGATCAGAGTGGGTTTGGGGATCTGGATTGGGATCAGAGTGGGTTTGGGGATCTGGATTGGGATCAGAGTGGGTTTGGGGATCTGGATTGGGATCAGAGTGGGTTTGGGGATCTGGATTGGGATCAGAGTGGGTTTGGGGATCGGGATTGGGATCAGAGTGGGTTTGGGGATCGGGATTGGGATCAGAGTTGGTTTGGGGATCGGGATTGGGATCAGAGTGGGTTTGGGGATCTGGATTGGGATCAGAGTGGGTTTGGGGATCTGGATTGGGATCAGAGTTGGTTTGGGGATCTAGATTGGGATCAGAGTGGGTTTGGGGATCTAGATTGGGATCAGAGTGGGTTTGGGAATCTAGATTGGGATCAGAGTGGGTTTGGGAATCTAGATTGGGATCAGAGTTTGTTTGAGGATCTGGATTGGGATCAGAGTTTGTTTGAGGATCTGGATTGGGATCAGAGTGGGTTTGGGGATCTGGATTGGGTTTGAGGATCTGGAGTGGGTTTGAGGATCTGGAGTGGGTTTGAGGATCTGGATTGGGATCAGAGTGGGTTTGGGGATCTAGATTGGGATCAGAGTGGGTTTGGGGATCGGGATTGGGATCAGAGTGGGTTTGGGGATCGGGATTGGAATCAGAGTGGGTTTGAGGATCTGGATTGGGATCAGAGTGGGTTTGGGGATCTGGATTGGGATCAGAGTGGGTTTGAGGATCTGGATTGGGATCAGAGTGGGTTTGAGGATCTGGATTGGGATCAGAGTGGGTTTGGGGATCTGGATTGGGATCAGAGTGGGTTTGAGGATCTGGATTGGGATCAGAGTGGGTTTGGGGATCTAGATTGGGATCAGAGTGGGTTTGGGGATCGGGATTGGGATCAGAGTGGGTTTGGGGATCGGGATTGGGATCAGAGTGGGTTTGAGGATCTGGATTGGGATCAGAGTGGGTTTGGGGATCTGGATTGGGATCAGAGTGGGTTTGAGGATCTGGATTGGGATCAGAGTGGGTTTGAGGATCTAGATTGGGATCAGAGTGGGTTTGGGGATCTGGATTGGGATCAGAGTGGGTTTGAGGATCTGGATTGGGATCAGAGTGGGTTTGAGGATCTGGATTGGGATCAGAGTGGGTTTGAGGATCTGGATTGGGATCAGAGTGGGTTTGGGGATCTAGATTGGGATCAGAGTGGGTTTGGGAATCTAGATTGGGATCAGAGTTTGTTTGAGGATCTGGATTGGGATCAGAGTGGGTTTGGGGATCTGGATTGGGTTTGAGGATCTGGAGTGGGTTTGAGGATCTGGAGTGGGTTTGAGGATCTGGAGTGGGTTTGAGGATCTGGATTGGGATCAGAGTGGGTTTGGGGATCGGGATTGGGATCAGAGTGGGTTTGAGGATCTGGATTGGGATCAGAGTGGGTTTGGGGATCTGGATTGGGATCAGAGTGGGTTTGAGGATCTGGATTGGGATCAGAGTGGGTTTGGGGATCTGGATTGGGATCAGAGTGGGTTTGGGGATCTGGATTAGGGTTTAATGATCAGAATTTAGGATCAGAGTGGCGGTTTCAGATTAAAAGATACAGAAAGTGCGATAATAGAATTCCAAGTTGCATTTGAGCGGCGAAAACGAGGATTACACCAGGATACAAACATTAAAAACAATTTTTAGGCATTTAGGCGCGAACAATAATCAATAAGCAATAGTATCAACTCGAGTAACAAACTGACATGTCAACGCAACCATCAGCATGTTTGAATTGTATATGCTCATAAAATTCTTACTCAAAAAGCAACAGGTTATAAACATTATTGCAGCATGCCATTGTCGCTTGTTTCCCTTGCTGAAAAGCAGAGATACCTTCTGCGTGTACTTTTGTTGTCCGTCAACGCTTTGAACCTCTGCCACCCCCCCCCTACACTAATAGCTGGTGAGCATGAGAATTTCAGACCTTCTCCTCGCTGTACTGCAGCGACCTCAGATTGATGTTCACGATGGTCAGCTCGTCGCGGAGCTGACGCGCCTTGGCGGTGGCCACAGAGGCGCGCTCCTCGGCCTCATCCACCTCTTTGTCCACCTCTGAGTAGCGCTTGTACACCTGCTCCAGGTGGACACGATGCAAGGTTAGTAACATCACAGTCAAGCAGAAAATCAAGCATGCAACACTGAATCAACGTTTAAAAATTTGCAAACTGTGTGGTAAACAAGCGTGTTAGATATGACTAAGTTATTCGCAAAAAAAGTTTGTTGCCAAAGATGAGGGCATGCGTTGGGCAGGGTAAACGCTTCAGATTCTGCCACTAGGAAGGACTCTCGGTCACAGATTGAACTCATTCCGAACATTGGATGGGCCTCTCGCTATCTAGATGTAGGCAATGAAGTTTGTTTGCTTTAGCCTGATGTCTTTGTATATTGCTTGCACCAAGGGGCGCCAGCACTAAGGGGCGCCAGCACCAAGGGGCGCCAGCACCAAGGGGCGCCAGCACCAAGGGGCGCCAGCACCAAGGGGCGCCAGCACCAAGGGGCGCCAGCACCAAGAAGCGCCAGCACCAAGGGGCGCCAGCACCAAGGGGCGCCAGCACCAAGGGGCGCCAGCACCAAGGGGCGCCAGCACCAAGGGGCGCCAGCACCAAGAAGCGCCAGCACCAAGGGGCGCCAGCACCAAGGGGCGCCAGCACCAAGGGGCGCCAGCACCAAGGGGCGCCAGCACCAAGGGGCGCCAGCACCAACTAGAGGAACCCCCTGCCCCCTTGGCTACGCCCCTGGGTGCGTTCTAATTGTTTTTTTCGGTTCTAGCCATAGACAATAACTTGTTGAAACTAATCAAAATCATGCCATATTATACCTGACTTTACAAGTACGTTAGCAGTTGTCACTAACTAAGGCGAGCGGCCCATCCAGTGTTTCAAGTATCTGTGCTCTCAAGTCAGCTTCCTTCAAACGCAGCCTCATCACCTCTCAGCGCTCTCAAGTCGCGACTCAGCCCGCTCAAGGTCGCCCTCCGTGATAGCCAGCTTCCTGGCCGCCTCATCGTACTTCCGGTCGGCGTCCTCGGCGATGTACTTGGCCTCTTTGAGCTGCTCCTCCAGCGTGTTGATTCGCTCATCATCAGCGATGGAGCGGTTCTCAAGCACCTTGCGACCTCTGCGGTGGATTTTGTTTTTAAAATTGGTCGAGTGCAACCTGAGCTAAAGCTGCGCGGTGTCGTGACGCTGAGCTCAGGTGCAATGAGTTTTTCATCTATCGCAGCCAATTTTAAAGCAGGCAAACCGTTATGGGTTAGAGAGGTAAACCTTTGTCTAATTTTATAGCACTTATTTGTTATAATAGATTATTAATAAATAGCATGTCATTACGTTTAACTTAAGATTTTGTTATAAATCGCAAAATCGCGTTGCATTTTTATCGCAAAACTGTTGGTTTTGAATCGGAACTTTAATTTCCAATTAGACTTTAATAATTACGATTTGAATGCGATGAAAATGCATTTTCTAAACAAAAAAATGTTTTCTTCTGTAATTTCTGCGTCATAAAAAAGCGGTTAGAGCTACTTACAGTAGGTAGCCGTATAGGCTACTGGCACGCCTTTCAAGTACATACAGTACTAAAATATTCAAGCAGCTTTTTAGTGCAAAAAAAACACTACAGATCGGGGTTTCGGCGAGCTCCGGCCCAACAACCCCCTCTATTCGATACTCTCGGGTCCTTTGAAACTTCACAATAGCAATCCGGCCCCGCTCAAGGTCTTCACGGTTCTCTTCTCTCTCCTCTCCCCCCTCTTGTCTCTTCTCTCCTTCTCTCAGCTCTCCTCCTCTCTCCTCTTCTCTCCTCTCTTCCCCTTCTCTCAGCTCCCCTCCTCTCTCCTCTTCCCCTCTCTTCTTCTCCTTCTTTCCTCTCTCCTGTGATCTCCTCTCATCTCTCTCCTCCCCCTTCTCCACTCTTCTCTCCTCTCCCCTCTTCTCCCCCTTCTGTCCTTTCTCCTCTCATCTCCCCCCTTCTCCACTCTTCTCCCCTCTCCCCCTCCTCTCCTGTCTTCCCATATTCCTTCATCTCTCCTCTCTCTCCCTCCCCCCTTATCCTCTCATCTCTCCTTCCATCTCTCATCCCATCTATCTTCTCATCTCCTCTTTCTCTCCTCTATTCCCCATGATATCTTCTAGCTGTCATCTGGCCCGCAGTCATGAGCAGGATTCTCTATCAGGCAATTCAGGTAAAATAAGTTTGCCCACCCCTGATATACAGACTGTCATTGACCAGCCGTCACCATTAGGATCAATGGAAGTTAGCGCGCAAACTATGTTTTATCGCATGGTTAAAGCGATCGATTAAAATGCATTGAATTGAGCTGAAGGAAATCAAACTGTGCCGGCTGCAAAGAGCGGCGGGAGCAAATTGCAGAAGGAGGGCGGGGCGTCACCTCTGCTTGTCGTTGCTCGTTCTCAGCAGCCAGCTCAGTGGCTTCATCAGTCTGTCGTTCCAGACTCTCCAATTGGCTGTCCTCGGCGGTCTGGCGGCTGTCCAGCACCTTCAGGGCGCTGCAGGATCGCCGCGTTTATTTGGATGCCGAAAGCGATTGGAGTTTTAGATTTTCATCTATGTGATTGAGTACTGAGCACTCAAAACGGCAAAAATACAAGCAAAGGAAAGTAAAGTAAATATGAATTATAAAAATTGAAAAAAAGAAAATCACGTGAAGTTTTTAAATGTAGTAGCGCAATAATAAACAAAGTCATTTGTTTTATTTAGTAATAGGAAAACTTTGAGTCTTCTTACCGCTCACTCTCGTCCGCAGCTTTGCTGGCCTCCTCAAGTTTCTGGGTGGCCTCGGTGAGTCGGGTCTCAGTCTGTTCGAGGTCCTCCTCGATCAAGCGGATGCGGCGAGTCAGAGCCTGCACCTCGGCCTCGGCCTGTGAATGGTGAAAATTTCATAAAACTTTTATCTATTATAGACTGAAATTCACTTATCTAATTTTGACTTCGTTTTAATAAAATATTAAAAATATTAATAATAATAGTAATAATAATAATGATAATAGTAATAATGTTTCGCGTTAAAATAGTAGTATAACAAGAGTGTTACAGACAAGCAAACAAACAAATAAACAAATCTTAAAAATTAAGTATAGTTGGTCATTTTATTGCTTTATAAATAAATATAGTTGCGTTTATAATGTTCAATAATGATTTATAATAAACCTATTGAAACAATGCTGTGATTTGCAAAAAATTAAATTGATTTTTTATTGATTTTGATTGATTTTTTATTGACAGATTTAGAAAAGAATTGCAAAATGCATTTATCATACAAATTATTCTGATTTTTTAATCTCTACTGATCGAAGCAGTAAAGCCACTTTTAAAAGAAAAATGGAATATGGGCCTAGTATAAAATGCTGATATCAGATATACATATAGAAAATATCAATGAATTTCAATGGAATTTAACAAATTAAATTGATTTATACATTTTCCTTCGAACTTCCATTCTTTATTCAGGCTTCAGAATTCTAGTAAGAAATTAATTTTTTTGAAATGTTATCAAACAGTTTAGTAATAAATCATGAAGAATTTTTGATTTTTGTAACTAATATAAAAACTGAAGAAAGAAATTTAATTAATTATAAAAATTAAAGACATTGAATTATTCAACAGGTAGCCACCTACTTCTGCTTTTTTGTTCTCCTCTTCTGCAAGCTCATTGTCTTTATTTTCCAGCTCTTCTGTAACCGCGTCTAATTCCTTACGCAGCGTCTGCATTTTCTGCTTTAGTATCGACAAAACACTTTGAGATTGTCCGGAATTGGCCATACTGGTCTAGTCAGAAATACTGATACAAAATGTTGTGTAGCGTAGTCAAGAAGTCAAACTACGGAAGTGAAGAATAAAAATAAGCGAAAATTAATAGTCACGTGGCAAGTTAAATCTGCGCGAGTGTTATCAATTTAACAAATCCTTGACAACGAGCTTTTAAAATTGTGAAGATACTTAGATAATTATTACTTAAGCTCTGTGCACTAATTAATTGCGATAAAAAATTCTAGGAAAAAATTGCTTTAACGAAATTGTGTAGCAAGCAAAACACTCACATCATTAGCCCTCTTTTCAGTGGCCTCCAGGTTTGTGTTAGCACCTGCCAGAGACTCCTGTGCCGTATCAAGTTCCTGCTGCAGCTGTGAAAACTTTTTCTGCAGTTCACCCATTTCTTCTTCCTTCTTTGTCATCTCATCTTCCTTTTCTTTAAGCTTCGTTTCTACCTGATCGGCTCTGGAATGTAAAAATGTGGACTTTGCATTAGAAATTAAATTATATAATTATTGAACACTAAACGTTACGTGTAATTTTGACTTTCCATTTACAATTTTTTATTTTATCTGAATAATATAATATTAAAGGCTTAAATTACGAGATTAAGACCAAGAACAAGATCAAGAACTTAATTGATAGGTCGTACATATACGTGACTAATTGCTTCATTGCATTCCAAAAGCATTATTACCTGTCCATTGCATTCTCCTTATCCAGCTTCATAGCCAGCATTTTCTTCTTGATGGCGTCCATGTTTTGGTACCAGAGGATTATTCAGAAAACAATTCCAAAAAACTAGATAAGCGAAATCACAACTGAGAAAGAGCAGTAAAGCCTGGTTTCGAAAATCGGTGGAAAAAATTCGGTCAAACCCTTTCGTCTCGTAGTCGGCCTTTTATAGGCGAGATCAGCACGCGCCGGCTTTTAAACCCGAGGTGCGTTGCGTTCCAAGGTTTATCGAGGTAGGCACAGGCTGGAACCATTGGGTAGCTGATCCTAACCTATGGGGACAGGCAAGGCAGTGAGGGCCATGGACGCATTTGCCTTCACAAAATATGAAAGGGAACGAAGGGAAGTGAAGGCGGCATTTCTGCACAGCAGCTTTATCGATTCTACCAGCATCCCTAGCTGCCAGCTGCATCAGGATCAGCGCGCGAGGAGCAAAGGAAGATCCGTGCCAGATTTAGGCGGAGGCTGCAGTAGTGGAATGTATAGAAACTACGGGCTTCTTCCCCACAAATCTTTCCACTTCTCTGACGCCCTCGCACGCTGTTTTTTGACGCACAGTCCGAAACGAAAGCTGTTTCTTAGTGCCGGCCAGCAGTTTTTGACTGGGCCATTTTTTCGTCTCTCTAGCTGCCATAATGGCCTTCAAAAAGTATAAAAGTTTTTCCAGGATGTGAACTGATGGGGATAGGCGTTTCGGCTCGTTAGGCTTCGAGGGGCCGCTTCGGAGAAGAAAAATGAGAGAGGAGCGAATTTTTGGTCTGGAAAGATGATGATGCAGTGCCCGTGTGTGGGAGGCTTTATTGATTTTTCTTACGGAACCATGCAGCCCGGGGAAGCTTAACGAAGCGCTGCTGACGTGTCTTTTGTGGAAAGAAACGAACGCCGCGCAGTAAGCAATTCGGAATCGGGACTGCCTGCAATAGCAGCAAGTCCATGCAGGGGGATGGTGCAGCTTTCGTGTTGTGCGAGATTTACCGAGGCATAAACATTTCTGGAGCTGGAAAGAACCATCCCCTCCCCCATATAATGCAGAAATCTGCAGTTCCATCAGTCATTCCGGGCAAAATCAGAGTTTATTTTAGGCATCCATTTTTTCGAGTGACGGCCGCGCTTTTCTAATCACCATATTGCTTAATTAATAAATCAGAATAAACTAGCTGACGATAGCGATAAAGCAAGCAAGATTTTCATTTTTAGTATATAGGATTTGAACTGTATGCTTTGTTTATGACCTGATTTATAGCTCTCATTGGTGTAGAAATTGTACTTCAGGCCAATGTCAACATTGAGTTTTTTTAGTACAAGCATTTTAATTTCGTTCAAAAGCGTCACAGGGACCACTTAGAGAACTAACTTAGAGTTGATGAAATCTCAAGTTCACAGTCAGATCGTGAATGAAATTATCCAAGTGTACCTGGATTTTCAGGTGTGACTTCTGCATTGAAGTCTCCCACCGATTCAGGACTGAGTGGACAGACCAGAAGTTGCCATTTGTCGTCAATCAGATCTTTAGGGCTGTGTGAAAGGATCAGGCAAGAAGTAAAACTACCTTGCAAAATAATCAATTTTTGCCTGTCGGACTTTTCTCCGTGATCTCCGTGACTGAGACCAACAACAGCGGTGGGAACCCCCGTGTGGGTCAACAAAACGCCACTCTCCTTCTGCGTAATAAGCAAACCAGCAGGAAATCTACTGAGTGACCTCGAGGCCGAAGTTGAACTGGACTCTTTTTTAGCCGATGATGCACTTGGCACTCCAGCGACACTGAAGCAGGTCAGGTTCTTATGAGAAGAAAGTTTTGGCTCTTGTTCGTACGCGATATCGAGTCAAAAAATATATAAACACGTCAGAGTGTCCAGCTATTTATAAGAATCGAAAATGAGATAATCGAATGCTACATTTGTACTTTTTTTGTAACAGACATTCACTATCAGCTTTCTATTTGAATTTGTAAGTACGCTCGTAGCATTCAAATACTACTGTTTTGACTATGAGTAGTTAGCTAGGTAGTAGTTAGGAAGACAGTATTTGACTAGTTTGTAACTGAGAATCGAGTTTTTACTTCGAGCGTCCTTCGATCGCAATGATGGTTCCTGTAATTCATCCTGGACTTCCACAGCCTTTAGAAGTTGAGAAACGAAACTCCTGCTGGCTTCGGGCTGCAACTCAAAGTTAAAGAAGAGCAGCAATGGCTGAATGTTCGACTCTGAGACTAAGTAGAGCTTTGAGACGAGCAGCGCTGAAGCAATTTAAGCTGTTTCTTTTGCAATATTCTCAATTTCAAACTCCTTTGAGGTGAAGAGAGAGCCTTCACAACGACACACATTCGCAGTGTTTTGAGTGGCGTCGCAGCCCCTGATGAAGGGTAGCCCAAAAAACACTAAACTATTAGCTAGTTGCTAGGGGGGCCGTAGCCCAGCGGTAGCGCAGCTGCTCTGGTGTGCCGCAACCCAGGCTCGATTCCAAGTGCAGCCACATTAATTTGGGGCTGAATTGGAATTTCGGCTTGGCTCGCCTGTGCAATTAACGGCCTTGAGAGCCAACCCCCCCCCCCAAGGCGCAGGGAAGTGTACATGCCTAACAATTGATAAAGTTAGGGCCGCTGTACACTCCTGTGTGAGTGTGTGTCTGCGTAACGTATCCGCGCGCTTGTATGCCTGCTCAGGGGAGTCGGCGGAATGGGCAGTAATGCCTCTCGCCGGTTGTGTGCCTATGTCGCCTAAAGTGCGCCAGGGTGCACACAACCCCCCTGCCTCTCTAATAAAAAAGCTAGTTGCTAGGGAGATCCGCTCTGCCCGCGCAGGGAAGGTGGAGTGGGGATTCCAACGCATTGTTTGAGTTAGAAGCGGCTCTTAAGAAGCGCTAGAAGCGCAGAAGTGCTCTCAGTCCCTTCCCATCAGCGGACAGCGGTACATTCTTCTGCTCATCTCCGGAGGTCCGGACCTTCTCCATCTTGTCCCGTGGCCGGGCGGGGTCCGCGGCCGCCATCGATCGATTACCATCCGATCCTCTCCTCCGGGTCTGGCTGGCTGGCTGAAATGATGGAGTGGCTTCAGGGCATGTCTCATTACTCATGCTATCGTCAGTTTTGGTTTACTCTAATTGCCTGTTATTTGCCTCATCGGGTTACTCTGAAGCTCTAATTATCTTTCGGATTTCTGACCAATATGCTGCAGTGGAAGCCGCTGGAAGAGACTAACCCATGGAGTTACTGACGTGCAAGACAAAGTTTTTACTATTGTACGACTTCAGGCCTCTATGCGTGGTATGCATGCATGTGCAACGACTTTTGCTCAAAGTTCATGGCTTGCTCTTGCGCTTATATAAATTACAGAACTCCTGGTCAATACGTTTTTCGATTTCTCGAAATCGAATTCACGGAATTCACGCACCATCTCAAGAACCAGGGATGGAACCTAAAGTTCAACCGCGCACCAGACCGAGTGGAGCCGGACAACTGGCCGGATGAGTTGACCAGATACACCGAAATATTCCAGCCAGGGGTCCATGGAGGGATGAAGGGGGTAAAGGGGAGATCAAGGAAGGATTGAGCTGCTCTCACCGGGGCTTCGCTTCAACTTGTCTCGTAGCCGAAGTGCTTCCGTCTCTTCTGAACCACCGTCGTAGCTGTGCGCTCGATGAGTCTCAACACAGCGTCGCCTCCGAAACTGTTCATAGTGCATCGGTAACTGACTGTTCCATCTCTAGTTGAGCCAAGTCAACCTCACAAGTCAGAGCAGTTGAGTCAAGTCATCCTCACAAGTCAGAGCAGTTGAGCCAAATCAACCTCACAAGTCAGAGTAGTTGAGTCAAGTCAACCTCACAAGTCAGAGCAGTTGAATCAAGTCAACCTCACAAGTCAGAGCCAAAACAGGCAAATCGCCAAAAAGTCGCTGAGTTCAATACATGTCCCCCCGCACCAACCCTGGCGCTAACCGGAGCTTAACCAGGTTTTTGGTCAGGCAGCTTAAATCCAATTAAATTGCCGTCAGTCTGCAGGCACTGGGGCTGCATTCCACCCAGCATCTATCCCTGCTTGTGTTTTTTACTGAAATTAAACACTAGCGGGTCTCCTGTAGGCTCATCCTGAGAGATCAATTCTGCCCCCCCCCACCCCCAGTTTTCATAACTTATGAGCTGCAGAACAGGGTAGGTCATGCATGTATTACATATTTTTAATTAAATATTTGACTGAAGTTATAAAATGGCCAATTGTCCAAGCTAACTTTTGGGACTGTAAAGACAATAAAAATTGTGTAGTGACTTGCAAGCAGAAGCGGGGAGCGAGAAATGGAACTGCGATAACTCGTATCTATGCGCAGTTCGTGGGCTTTAATACCGGTGATGTAACTGCCGTTCCAGAGACCCTCCCTCCATACTGTCCCTCTGTGACCGTCACACACCCCCAGAGCCGAGCTAAGTATTAAAATGCAATTTCACTGCCGATGTAACTGTCATCGTTTAGGAAACAAAGACTGACTCCGATCAGCCGATTGCTTCTCTGGTATGGCAGGGTGCTCGGGCGCAGAGCAGGCAAGCAGTGAGTTGCCGTATAGAGCTGTTTCTTCCGCGTCTCTGTCGCCATGACAACCAAATGAGACGCATTGTCTACACAGCCAATCAAGGGAGCCGCTGCGGATGAGGGCAAGATTATTAAGCCTATTGTTCTTCCTCGGGATGCCAGAATCCAGGCAAGCGCCACCGCTTCATTCCCAGCAAGAATGGCTGCCGCTCATCTCCTGGCCTTCCTGATTCTGCTGACCGGCTCGGTGCCGCAGCCAGTGGTGCGGGCTGGACTGGCCGGGCAGTTCCACAGCGTGAACGGCAGCCTCTGCATCGGCAGCGAGTTCACTGAGTTCCACAGCACCGACTCCGAGCGAATTTGCGCCATGCTGTGCAGCGACAACCAGCGCTGCCAGGCCTTCACCACCGCCGACGGTCCGTGCCAGCTGTTCGTGTTCGACAGGTGCAGCAAGTCGGTGCGGGACTGCAGCTGTTCCCGGAGAGGCCGCCTGTTCGTGAAGCGGCAGCCGGGACTCGAGCCGGGTGCGATGTGCCTGTCTGGCTACGGAGACGAGCTGTGCGGAGTGAAGTACCGCACCATCGGCACCACCGTATCCTGGTCGGCTAGCAGACCCATCTGCGAGTCGGAGCCGGGCCTGGTGATCATGGCTGACGTGATGGACTCAACCGAGATGGAGCACGTTGAGAAGCTGTACGCCAAGACCTTCTCAGGTGGCTGGATGTGGCTGGGAGGCCACCAGCTGCCGGGCAGTGCGGAGCCGGCGACCGGCTGGGTCTGGACGAGCTGCGGTGGCAGCCCCAGCGCCAGCTTTTGGGCTCGCGGAGAGCCAAACAATTATAAAGGCGCAGCTGAGAACGTCACAGTGTGGCACAGACGAAAGACCGGCATCGCGGACTTCGAAGACGAAGCGGGCAGGGCAGCTGGTGTGTTGTGCGAGTGCGTGTCACCTTTTGAGTGATCGAATGGCTTCAATGTCATTAAATAGCACTTCTGAGACATTAGTGACTAAAGTGCAGGTACAGGGACAGTTGGCATGGACAAATGACGGTGGTTTGTGGACACAATGATATGACTGCAGACTGCAGTGTGGCTCTTTTTTTAACGGATTAGCAAAGTTTTGCCCCTCCCTAAAGTTTTGACACAGTATGTTTTCCTGCCGTTTTCCGGTTTCGAATGTTCTATCGAAATCGGCCTTGACTTAAATTATATTTCAAATTTTTCTGTCTCAGCCTCGAAACGCTGCATATTCAACGTTTTCACATGTATCTTATCATTTTGCGCAGGTATCCCGCAATTGTTTAGCCAATGAAAACCAATTTATAACTTTTCCTAAGCATGCTATTAATTGGCTAGCCATGTGCCTTTGCTTAATCCATAATACAGAGTAGACCCGCACTACAAAAAACTGTCTAAACTGAAACTGCTCTATCGATTCTGATTCCAATTTTGAGAATAAACATATAGCTACTTACGACTTCCAAACAACTTCAATTCAAGAAATTTTTAAGTTGTGGTAAAGAAGTTATTTTAGTACCAGTGATACATTAATCATGATACATGGTTATGATACATTATATGATACATTGTGATGCATATTGGTATATGGTATGATACATAGTCTGATATAGTAATGATACTTGATGATACATTAATCATGTTTAAATCAGTGTACATTGCATTCAGATTTTTTCTTCTGAAGCTCTGTTAATATGCGATTAACATGTATAATCCTTTCGTATGGAATTTACATGTACAATGCACATATTGACTACTAGTAATTAGAATCTAGTAACTAGTTAAAACGCGAAATATTTGCGACGGGTGTGATTCGATGGCAGTGAAGATTTTATGCTTGAAAAAATTAGTCGGTAGGCTGTTCTGCTCTGACTGTGTGTGCTGAAAAAACGAAAACTTCCTATCTCTCAGTAGTGTATTTTGTGGCCTTCGAAACATTGTTTCATAAATTTCGAGTGTTTTGTCCTTCTAACTTTAGTAGTTCTTGGTTTGGCACTAATATATAATTAATATATTTGTATCCGTTGATGTAAAAACAGATTTGATAGCGACGGCAAGACAGTCTTTTTTTAATTTTCCCTCCTGGAGTTACGTAAGCATCTTTTTCAAAATGTAGGTTTTATAAACTCAAGCAACGCATGTCGGATTGTTTCGCACAAGTGATCTTCCCATATATGATTTTTATGGATTTTCATGGATTGTGGATTTTTTCCGTATTGCCGCAATACAAAGTGGCCGATCTAGGGAATATAAGATCTATGATGAAGACAAGCTTCTTTCATATTAAACAGAACCTCTTCTTCAATCTATAGTCGAAACAAAGTCTATGCGGGCTGCATAAATGTATTCAGTTTGTGGATTTTCATCTCCCTCATCTTCCCCTGTCCATTCTTCGCCTTCCTCTTTAAGCAGTCAGTCTTGCACTTCTCGCTCTGTGTCGTCACTTTTTGCCTTAGCCATATTTTCGATTTTAAAAAAGTATGTCTTTTAATGTGTTGAACTGAACTCCTGCATCATGCCAACTGAACCATACTGCACAGCTTGCAACTCGCCACCCAGACTCCCACAGAGCTTCATCAGGTGCGCACTGAGATTCCGATCAGACCCGATCTGAAGAGGTTGATGAGGCCAGCAATGCTACAAGGCAGACCGCAGCGGCCCACCGGAAGAGCGAGTGGCGGTAGAGAGGCCTGTTCAACACCTGGGAGGCTGCACAGGATGCAGAAGCAGAGTTGATGGTGTTTATGGTTCGCTCAGTTCGCCAGCTATGTAATCACAGTTCAGCTTAGCCAGTGCTTCAGCAGTAAAATACTGTAAGCAGTTGCCATGGATTATCTGACTGCATCTCTATGTTACTGACTGATGCCATTCACTCGTGACATCCGCTTGATCAACTTTATGTCCGCATCTTTGAATTCAGAGTTCAGACCAATGGAAACAACAGTGACTGAGGCAGGAGATGGAGCTGTATTGATGACCAGACTCGGCTCTGAATAGTATACCAGTACCAGTATGATTGAACAGGATTACTGTAATAGATTCGAAGAAAAGCATGAAATCACTTCAAAAGCGGATGCTTTTAAGCACAGGACCGAATTCTACGCAGGCCCACTGGACTCGAGAATTCGTCAGGACTTTGAAAGCTGAATCCGCACGCCTAACTAACGTCTATGGCAATTCTTCTCAATGCTACTTCTCACACTGGAGAAAAGTTTCACAGCACAGCTAGGAAGCACAATTTGAAAATAATTTAGAGTTGGGATTTTCTTGTACAGAACAGGACTGAATGAGCAGTCTGTGTATTCCGTGCTCTGTTCTGAATCTGCCAGTCTCGACCAACGAAATTTGAGCTCTATATAAGATTGTTGCTCAGTGAGCTCAGTGAGATGGCATCAGCAGGAACTGGAGTAATAAATAGTCTAACTCATAGAAAAAAAAATATCGGATCAGCAAACAACAAGCCTCCAGATTCCATGACAACACGGAACGATAATTTCGCAAGCAGTAGAAATCGATTGAGCTCAGCAGTGCTAATCTGTTGTAACGTGATAACTAAACTGGGGGTAGTGCTAATCTGGGGATAATGCTAATCTGGGGGAAGTGCTAATCTGGGGGTACTGCTAAGCTGGGGGAAGTGCTAATCTGGGGAGTAGAGCTAATCTGGGGGAAGTGCTAATCTGGGGGTACTGCTAAGCTGGGGGAAGTGCTAATCTGGGGGGTAGTGCTAATCTGGGGGTTTGTGCTAATCTGGGGTTAGTGCTATTGCATTCGTTTTTGCACGACTCCCATAGGTTGGCTCTGCTCTAACCAGGTTAGAACTGCTCCACCACCGAAGGTAGAATTGCAGGTATTCAGGCGGCATCAAACTTTCAGCTGGGGCCAAGCCATGTTGCTGAAGTTCTGTAAATAATTTCTCTGTTTCACGCGCACCTTGGAAGTTACTGAATAATGCTAAATTGGCAAATCATAGGCAACACGCTCACAATACGCCTGGGTGACCGGCGGTTGGCGCTGAGGGCTGGCTGGGGTGGCGCCGGTCGCGTCTATTAAAGTCAACTCTCAAAGCAGCAACCCTAACCCTAACCTGCCGTCAGAATGCAGCCTCACCAAGTGCTCCGCCTGGCAACACTCGGCCTCCTGGCCTCCGTCTGCCTTCTGCCCGCTCCGGCCGACGCCGTCAAGTGCTACGACTGCGCAGACTGCAGCTCCGTCTCCAGCAGCACTCCGACAGCCAACGGCAACTACTGTACCAAGGCTGAAGTGGCTGGCGTTATCAGCCGTTCGGCTGCCCCTGCCTGCCTGGCCTTCAACGGCACCTGGTGCTGCAACACCGACCTGTGCAACTCTTCGCCGAGGCAGTTCGGTCCCAGCGGCCTCGTGCTGACCGCGGCTCTGGCCCTGCTGGCCGCTGTGTGCAAGCAGTGACGGCCGCTGTGTGCAAGCAGTGACGGCCGCTGTGTGCAAGCAGTGACGGCCGCTGCCACCCAGCACTGCTGCGGCAGAGTCGCCTGCGGGAGAAGACCGAAACTAAACTGAACTAGCGTTATCTTATTTAACGTAACTACGTAGCAACAAATTTTCCGTTTAAATCCAAACCACTTTCATTCTTATAAAAATGACCATGCAATAATTTCCAAATTTTCAATGTTACATGTATAGTCGATCCGGTTTGATTTATTGATACAGTTTCGCGACTCATTGTGCCAGTTTTCCAGTTTTTAAATATACTGAAATATTAATTATACATTTCGATAATACAATGGCTCGTACAATACAAACTCTGTTATTGCCAAACGACTTGCTGAATCGTTACACTACTCTACTCTATATATACTTACCTTACCGGTATTTGCGTAGGTAAATGCATGTAATCTTATACAAAATGATATGGATCGCGAATGCACGAATTTATTGATTGCTTGTGGTGACCTCCAGAGTGACCTAAGTACATGCATTCAGTTCAAAAGCTCGAATGTCTTACTTGCATAACCACGAATACGAAGAGCATTTGTGAATCTGAGGGTGCGCGAACCAATTGGTACTTTGAAACTTGCTTACCGGCCTATTATATAACTTGCTTGCTTGATTAAAGGTGGAAGTCTGCACGCCAGTCCCATATACTAAATGTCCTACTTCAAGTATATAGGTCCGTATTTTTGCAATGCGAATCACATTTTTGCTTCAGAAAACTTTCGCTATGTGGTTAATAAACTCGTCCTGGCATGTCACAATGTGCCCTCAGATCACTAAGGCGTTCACTAAGGCGTTGCTAGGAGTAGCTGGAATTCAAGGCCAGGGTTTATGAATCAATTTTTGATGAACCATGTTCCCGCACAGTATAGTCACAATGCAACGCAGAGATCATCAACCCTGCTATCGTGAAATCTTTGGTTGGTTACCACGCCCATTAGAGCCCATTGTCCATCGTCTTCTCCATCGTGTCTCGACCGATCCGTGGTGTCTCCTTGTAGTCAGGGCGGTCCTCGCTGGTCGGCAGGAAGCCTCGCACCTCTTCGTCGCTTGCAGAGCGCCGGTGCGGTGCCAAAGCAGTGGCGACCTTTGATAACGAACCAGAAGCTACTCCGCCGCATCGAGAGAGATGGTCAAGCTGCTCAGCGGAAGCTCGGAGAGTGGCCTCTGAATTGTGTGATAAATTTATATTCACGGACTTGCTAATTACGTCACTATTACATACATGGAAGAAAAATTAACATGGCACTCGTCATAGTCCGACGTACTTTTGGTATTGCCTCTCAGTAGCTTCCGATTTTGTTTTGGCTATGGCGCTTTGCTTGCTCATGATCGATGTGATCACTGACACAAAGACCACTGTGGAGGGTTGCTAAATACGTTCGCGGAAAATTGAACTTCCTTTTAAGCAAATAGAATAAGATTTTATGCAATTCTTTCAGTAGATACTGAAGTCTTTTATTTCAATTTTCGGCCCCTTTCACTAAAATGCGACGACGCAGTGGTCGAAAAAGTGATACAACACCAGACCCTGTCCTGCGATTGACAGAGTGTGACAGACGAGTCGCAATTCTTGTTCAATTTCGACTTGGCCAATCTGCCCCTGAGTGCCTGCAGATGCTTCAAAAAGCATTGGGTAATGAAGCGCCAACCCAGACGATGGTGTACAAGCGGTTTGGTCGTTCCCGTTGTTGCTGCCTGGAGCTGGACGATGATGAACAATTCGACTATTACGAACGCATCAGTGGCCAGCGTCCGAAGACGGCTCGATGAAGATCGACGAGTGACGGATCGCGAAATCAAGAAACATGTCGGAATTTCGGATTCAAGCGCCATTTCCATCTTGGATGATCATCTGGGCATGAGGAAAGTGTCTGCGCGTTGGGTGCCCCATCATTTGAACCCGACCCAGATGCAAGCTCGTGTTGAGTTCGCTAACTTCATGCTTAACAATTTCGATGCAGGGGCTTCAAAATTGGTGGACAATATCCTGACAGGAGATATCCTCACTTTTTTAACCCAGAGACGAAATCCCAGAGCAAGCAGTGGATTGCCTTCGAGAAGGATGCCCACATCACATTCCTACGCGAGAGAAGTGTCCGCAAGGTCATCACAGCTGTCTTCTTCCGACGGTGTGGCATCCTGCTTTGATATATGAAGTGCATTTACTTTTCTTTTCAGCCTAGTCAGCATAGGGCTAAGATTTAGACGCTAGGCAGTCTTAGAGACAATAAAATTAAAAAAAAACTAGCGAAATGTCATCATTTCAAGCGCAGCTGATACACAGTTATGAGCACATAATTCTTAGCTGCAATGCAAACAAGTGAGCCTTCAAATACTTTGCAATATTTTAGTGTTGCGTCCAAGTATCTTCTAGTGGTCCTTGCGCTGCCTACGCACTTTACCCGACTCACTATTGTAAGCTGGAGAAAATAGCTAACGCATTTGAAAGAATTTCATCTCTTCGCTTCTTGGGCATCACAGCATCATGCCAAGGTGAAGCGCGCGACCATCTCTTTTTTCTTCTCTCTCCACTCCATCTCTTTCCACTCCAGCCCAAAAATATACTGTACACCTATTCCAAGCTCAAACAGAATGAGTGCACTCACTTTGGCGCTCTCATTGCGGTATTAAATATGCTAAGAAGTCGGGATATTCCACACAGGATGCCGCGAATTTACGAGTTCGTAAATCCAAGATATCCGGCCTGAACAAAACCGGGAGACTAACGCTTTCTGCATGTGAGAAAGGCAGATATTTTGCTTTCATCTCCCTTGCATATCCGTGAATTATTTCTGAATTATAGAATATATATACAGGTGAATTCACAGCAGTATTTGTGCAATAAGCAGTGGCTACCGCACTGCTCAAGAAGCATTCTATCTGGAAAATACAAATACTCAAAGCGTAAAAACCACCGCGTCTCAATTCAATCCGGAAAATTGCTGCCCAACATGAGCAATTATAACAAGCTCGCCATCGGACTGGCTGTTCTCGCCCTGAGCCTGATTGCAGCCGCTGACTGGGCAGGTGAGAGCTAATAAGAAGGTCCCACATTTCCAAGAGTATAATCTTCTTTGAACCAGGTACCGCACAGATAGCTTTGTGCAAGCCTCTGATACCGCTCTGAACCGATTTCAGACCAGCCAGATTCAGACAAGCCAGCTTCAGACAAGCCAGCTTATCTGAAAAACTACCATCCCGTTTTCGGCCGGGACTGCATCGAGTCCAAATACGTCTTCAGGTTCGTTTTCATAAAATCGCGCAAGAGATGCGCAGCAGTCTGCAGTTTATTCAAGACCTGCCAAGCCTTCACAACGATGGGTGGACACTGCAGACTGTTTTTGTTTGACAAGTGCAGCAAGAACGTGCGCAAGTGCAGCTGCAATCGCGTCGCCAAGCTGTACGTGAGGCGACAGCCGGGCTTGCGACCGGGCACCTTGTGTCCGGCCGACTTTCATCACGACAGGTGCATTTTTGTTTCGCTTAGCGCCCTGGGTGTCTTTTGGGTTTCCTGTGTGCCAGCCAGCGATGTGTTCTAGCTTTGCTAAACAATTTAGTGAACCCTTGGGTACGCTGGAAATGACACAGTCACACAAGGTGCACGGCCGCCCTCAATTCCCTGTTACTCTGTGCTTTTGGGTTTGTCTTCATGAATTTTAGTTCCACGGATAGCCCCAGGCTAATATAAATGCATCGAGAATCGAACGCAGAGTCAAAGGCGATATCGCTTCTCTTCCCAATCCTTCGCCAGGTGTGGCGTGAAGTACAAATTCGTTCGGCCGAGCTCGGGTCGCTGGGACTCGGCCTTGGCCAGCTGCAATGCTGAGAGAGGACTCACCATCATGGCCGAGCCGATCGACAGGGCCAAGTATTTTTACTTATTGCACCTACATGACAGATGGTTCAGACGGCGCCGAAATCGAAATTTAGTCTTTTTTCTCGGAGGCCGTCAAGATCCCGGAAGCAAGGAACCGGCAGGCGGCTGGTTTTGGCACAACTGCCGGATCCCCATCGATCCCAATCTGTGGCAGAAAGGACAGCCTGATAACGGTGGTAAAATTGAGAATTATGCGTGCAGATGGAGCGGCTTTCCATTGCTGAACGACTGTCCGATGTCTGTGAAAACCTTCGAAAATGGCGCGTTTTGTGAATGCCTGTCACCATTTGACATAGAAAAGTGATTCTCACCTGGAAGGAGCTGCACCTACTCATGTTTATTAAACTGAACTTTTTAATACTAAATTGTGATTTAGTGAACTAGCTCGTGAAGTAGTTTTTTGTCCGAACCTTTTTGACTAAAATATTTATTCAAAACACTCTCAGAGTTTCACATTCCAGACGCCAGCGATTGGAGCTGCTCCAGTTTTGCACAGCTCAAATCTAATTAAAATGTAAAGTGTGCTGGGTGGAAATGTTTATTCCGATAATAAATCTGCTGTACTTTTTAATTTTCACTACATAAGAAATAAATATCTATTCTGAATGAAATCCTACGATGCCCACGCAGAGTTAACTTCTAGTGACTATTTTATTACTTTTGTGAAAGGGAGCGCCAACAGTGACTCATTTGCCTAGTGAAAACTAAAAATCTGCATAAGTAGTAGGAAAGTGGTACCCTCCACCGCCATCGCACGGGATTGGCCGGGGCACCCGGCCAATGAGGGGAGAGGGCGCCCCCGAAGACGCCCCCCGACACCAAACCCACCCCGACCCCCAAACCCACCCCGACCCCAAACCGGGCCCCCTCCTGTCCTGCACCCCGTGCATCCCATACCAAGGCCCCCTCCTGTCCTGCACCCCATGCATCCCATACCAAGGCCCCCTCCTATCCTACGCCTTGCCCCATCCCATGTAGCAAGGTCCTTCTATCCTGTACCCTAACCAAAACCAATTCCCCCCTCCTAATTCCTAAACCCAAGTCTTATTACCTGTCTCACTTACCGCCTTTAAAGCTAGCCGAGGCAAAACCCTCATTCCATGCTTTTGGTTGTACTCTATCTTGCTGTGGCGGGTACAGCGTGAGGTCGTTAGACCTAGAACGCTACTTCTTGGCGGCCAGAGGGCCGCAAGAAGGTCCCGCCACCTCCTGTTACGTAAATGGCTGAGTGGTCCCCGGAAGGGCTCCTGATTTGCCGAAAGTTCCTGCGAAAGGGCTGCTGTGTGGGGTTGGATTCGGGGTTCGGATTGGTTATTGCTATGGAGCGGGAGCTGGTCTTACTTATTAACTCCCGTCGTATATAATCTCGCGCACAACCGGAAGGAAAGCTCACAGTTTTTCAGTCCTAGAGTTTTTTAAAGAGTTAAAATTTTGCGTTCTAAATTTTAAACATGACATTTTGCGAATACTGTAGTCAGACAGTGGCCGGTGACATATTAGCTCACTACTCAGTGTGCCCAATTATTCCAACTTTATTTTCTGATGAACCGTGTCAATTCCAATTAATTAAAGAAGCATTTTTCGGCCAGACGCGACTCTATCGGCGGATCGTTGCCGGCCATCCCATCGACGCCCTGGAGTCATCCATTGCTTCAGGCACAGAACTCCTGGCAGATCTGCGTTCGAAACCAGGCTTTGCCATCAAGGTCCAAATCCGACTCGGCGTGTCTATGCAGCGTTGGGCTGGTGGCAGCTTTGTGGCGCAGAGCACAGCCTGGTTCGCCAGTCCTTTCAGATGAGGAAGAAGATTTCTTTGTTCGGGAAATCCCATTTATTTTGGAACGACTGAGCAAATACCTTCGCAATGGCAGTTGGTGGACAATTGACTCCGTAGATCTTTCCATTGTAAGATATCAGTTGCCTCATGGCTCAGGTATAAGTTCCAACCCATTTGAACTTCCACCAAAGCTAAAGGCTAAAAGGGCAGTCATCAATGCCTACTCCAATGGGAACGACTGTCTGAAATATGCCGTTCTGTCTGCATTGCACGCTGACCGTGTTAGCAGTGAGAAGCCTTTGCGACGCTCCACTTTCCGTGAGTGGGAAGACGAACTTTGTTGGGAAAATGTACCTTTCCCTGCCAACGTGAATGACCTAGGCCGAGTGGAGAAGAACAATCCAGGATTGGCCATCTCGGCCTTCAAATGGACTAACGGCCATGCCCAGAGCTTGCGCCCAGCCCCAGCAGATCTCATTCAGGAATGGCGACCTCACCGATTGATCCTGCTTCTATTGGTTACCACTGATGCCGGCAACCATTGGTGTGCTATTGCTAACCTAGATCGTCTAATGAACAGTCATGACGCGCATAGATATCGTTGGTGCGATCGCTGTCTAGGCAAGTTCCGGACGGTTGAGTCTCTATCCGTTCATAGACGGCGGTGCATTGGCCGTAAGGATAGCATGGAGGAGGTGATGCCAAAGGATAAAACACTACGATTCAAGGCATGGCACAAAACACTCTCCCCACCTCATGTCATCTATGCAGATTTTGAAGCAATGATGTCCCCCATAGACGATGAGCTAGATGGCTGTGCTACCTTTAAGACTGCACACCACCTTCCAGCCGCTGCCGGATTCCTTATTGTCCAAAGAAGTGACGTAGCTGGGCCTCCACTCTCCGAACGTCCTATGCAGCTGTTTTCAAAGTCGGATGAGTGCATGATGCACTTCCTACAGGCACTGGAGGCTGTCGCCATTGCAGCATACAAGTGGAATGCGCGACATAGTCACTGCCCTGCCATTCGCTCTGTCCAGGAGGAAGAGCAGTTCCAGACTGCCACTCATTGCTGCTTGTGCGAGAAAGTTCTTGATGACGATCGCCACTTTCATCATGATCATCTCAATGGCAAGTTTTTGGGTGCTGCATGCCCGTCGTGTAATGAGTCAGCTGTTCTCAAGCGCGACTTTCTTCCAATCTTTTTTCACAATTTCCGAGGTTATGATTCACACTTGTTGTGAATAGATATTGAATAGATAGTCGCAACTGCCCAGCGTGCCTGGAGAGAGTTTGGATGTAAGACACTGCGCGACTACATGCTTGCATACCTTGAAATGGACATTCGTCAGCTCGCCGATGTGTTCGAGGCGTTTCGTCGAATGAGCCTCACTTCGGATGGGCTAGACCCAGTGCATTTTATAACGACGCCGGGAATGTCTTTCGAAGCAGCGCTTAAGTACTGTAAATTGGAGCTTGAATTGCTGCAATGTCCAGAGTTGTACAGCTTATTTGAAGAGGGTACTCGTGGTGGTATGATATTTGTCAACACACACAGAGCCAAAGCCAACCATCCCGGACTCGGTGAACTGTATGATTCACATCAACCTCAAAGCTATCTTATCCCCATCGACGCCAACAACCTCTACGGACACGCCTTGTCCACCAAACTGCCATGGTGTGGGTTCCAGGTACTTGACACTGTACCACCAATCAATGAGGTTGAGAGATGGATCAGGGATGAGTTTGACCCAGAGGGCGATGTTGGATACTTGCTTAAGGTTGATCTCCATTACCCTCCAGAGTTGCACGACAAGACATCAGACTTTCCCCTTGCTCCGGAGAAGGCGCAGCCTCAATGGGAATGGATGCCGCCGCATCAGCAGCAGCTCTGGGAACTACTTTCTAGTCGGAGGCTCTCTTGTGGAGGATATAATTCTGGAGGCGACAAGTTGATGTTGACATGCTTTGATAAAACCAGCTATGTTGTACACGCCAGAATCCTACAGTTTTATCTCCGTCTAGGTCTTAGGCTGCGTACGGTCTACTGCTTAGTTCGCTTTCAGCAAGCAGCAGTACTCGAGCCTTACATTCGGCGTAATAGTGAGCGGCGTGCACAAGCCAAAAATGAGTTTGAAAAGGATTATAATAAGCTGCTGAACAACTCTCTGTTTGGGAAGACCATGGAGAACGTGCGCAAACGCTTTGACTACCGCCTGGTCAACTCAGCAGAGAAGTTGGAGAAGCTCGCAGCTAAACCTAACTTTGAAGATCAAGAGATATTTAATGAGAATCTTGTTCTCGTCCACATGCGCAAGACAACAGTCGAGCTCAACAAACCGGTGTACATCGGACAGTGTGTCCTTGATAACAGCAAACTCATTATGTACAGCTTGTGGTATGATAAGCTGCTTCCTCTGGTCAATCAGTTACCATGTGCGAGCCTCAGTCTGCTCGGCGGTGACACTGGCTCTTTCTTCCTCCACTTAAAGAATGCTGATGGCGAGCGATGGTTTCTGCCTAAACTGTGCGAAATGGAGCTGCTGGACACCTTTAATTATCCTAAGGACCACTGCTTGTATACTTGCGAACGCAAAGCAAGGTTGCCCGAGGAGAAGAGTTGGAAGGCAAGTTTTACGAGCCGGAAATGCAGCAAGTGACTGGAAACAAGAAGCTGTGGATCATCGACAAGGTTCTCAACATTAAGAAGCTGAAGAGTGGAAAGATTCGGTATTTGGTTCAGTGGCGCGATTCAGAAAAACCCAGTTGGATTGACGAAAAAGACTTAAGAAAAATATGAAAAGGCAAAGATTTCAGGTAATGTCCGGCCCCGATGATGACCCGGCCAACTTTACTTCTGAGCTGTTGCATCCTGTGCTGCTGGATTCTGCTTTGGATTATGAGTTGGCTCTGCTTGGAATCAGTTTTATCAACTGCATCTACACCATCTCTCATCCATTGTCGCTATATTATCAGCTTGAGGGTTCAATGCAATGTGCTGAAATTCCAGCTGGGCGCTACGATGACTTGAATGAGCTGATTGATGCAGTAAATGCCCTACTGATTGTAAAAGATTTTGATGAGTCTGGAATTGGCGAAACACCTATAAATGTGCATCTAATTAAATCTACCCTTGATTCAGTTAGCCATCATGTATACTATCAAATCGCTGGGATCTGTGAGAGATTTATCTTTCCAGAAAACAGCCAGCTGGGGAAAATCTTTGGTGCTGCGCAGACAACCTATAGCGAGCAGGCAGGATGCTTTGAACGACCTGGCATGAACCCGGCCTGGAATACGGATTTGCTGCTTGTTGAGTGCGATCAGATTAGCCCGCGCTGTATTGGAAACTGTTTACTCCAGCACTGCAGACTTTGAATATTGGTGGTCTTTTGCAGGGTCACCGGTCGGAATTCATCTATAAGAATAAGCTATTCTTCCCAATAGCAGCAAACCACCGCTTAACACACATGCAAATACGGCTACGACCGATCAACTGCATCGAATCTATCCGATTACTCTTTGGACCCACAGTCTTGACTTTTGAGCTGCGTGAGTCATGGACATTCGACAAGTGACCGAGTTTTATCGAGGCAGTTGCTTCAAACTTCCTCATGGGCACGGATAACCCACATCGCTGCTATCTCGACTGCCCCCTGAGACTCATGAAAATGCAGTTCTCCTTTCCCGCATACCACCTCCATCGCAGAAAAAAATAAAACATAAGAAAACGCCAAAAATCAAACCAAAGTAGAGCAAGCCAGTGCCCACAAAAAAGCGCAAGATATCATACAAAACAGTCAACCGAGTGCTCGATTCACTCTCATAATGTATCGGACAAATCCACGGCTCAACCTGTTTGAGCCAAAGACGCATGAAATTGGTGTGGATAGGTCTCACTTCATGGACTTTCATCCCATCGGCAGTCTCACGACTCCTGATGCACCGATTGAATTCGACTGCCACGCCTCCTCTGAGGACTACACCGATCTGCACGCCACAGTGCTGCAAGTCACTTGCCGGATAACTCGTGTGATAAACAATGCAGAGCTGACTAATGAAGATGATGTCCATGTCGGACTATCGAATCCCCCGCTTGCCAGCCTGTTTCGTGATGTCACTGTAAAACTCAACCAGAGGGTTGTGAGTGGTGGGGACCAGCTCTACCCATATCGAGCAATGCTTCAAGTGCTGACCAGCAGCAATGCCAACCAGCTTCAAGAACTGGCGGCCGCAGGTTATTATCCAGACACCGCTGGAGAGAGTGACACCATTGGGGAGCAAAATCATGGATTCACAAATCGTGCGAGATTGCATGAGGCTTCTGCTGTTGTGCAATATGCCGGCCCGTTGTTTTCAGACATTTTCTCAATCCGGCAGTATCTGCTAAACCAAATCAGCCTGCAGGTCAAATTGACCCGGCATTGCAGCGCTTTTTCATTGATGGTACCCAATAATGGTGTTCAATACCGTGTTGAAGTCGACAATGCTGTTCTGCTTTTGAGGCGTCTCCGAGTAAACCCAACAGTAGCTCTCGCACATGAACAGGGGCTCTCACAACGTAATACTCTCTACCACTGATAGAAGAGAGCTTCAGACATTCACATTTTCTGTTGGGACAAGAAACAAGAGTCTTGATTCAATCACGCATTTGTGCTCCTTGGAATGGTCAGCCAGACAGCTTTCAATGGATCTCTGCACCACAACCCGTTTTGGTTCCAAGCATTTGGATTGAATAGTTTAAGCCTGTTTGTCAATGGAGAGCCAATTACTGGGCAGCCCATAGAACCACAGCAGCAGCACTCATCCCAATTTTTGCAGTTTGCCCGCAGTCTCGGTGGAAATTATTGCTAACCCGCTAGTGCCTATCTGCTTGCGTTTGACCTTAGTCCAAGTGGCGATAAAGTAGGCAGCTGGTTTGGTCATAGGCAGGGTCAACTACGACTGGATATTCGCTTTTCCAACGCTCTCGCACAGCCAGTCACACTCATCTGCTTGTGCGTGTATGACTCATGCATGGAAATCACTAAAGAGAGGGATGTGCGGCTGGATTATCGCAGAGCATGAATTCCGAAGAGTTGGAAGCGTTCATTTCTCGCTGCCCCACATCTGTGCGGGATGCCTATTGCGGAATTTTTACAGTTGGAACAGTGACACCATTTTTCGATTCAACCTGCCGACCCTGCTGCTTCATTTTAAATGAGCCATGAAATGATGAGTGCGGTCACTGGATTGCTGGAGTAGTAACCAGTAAAGTGCATTGTGAAAGTTTAAACTCTTTGGGAGGCATGAGTAAAAATATGAAGAGCTGGTTAAAGAAAACTAAACCGATGCGGATGGTGCTACAATGGAATACGGTCCCTGTTCAGCCCAGTTCGTCAACTCTATGCGGCTGGTATTGCATTTTTTACTTGATCCATCGACTGCATACGAGAATGTCATATAATGCCTCGTTCATCAAGGTTTTGCACCCGGCAGCTGTGGCTCAAAACGATGCAATCATACTCAGACTCAAAAATCAGTTGCAAGGTGCTTGATTTCAGACTGCGGATGGGCGGCTGCATGATGATTTCGGGCCCTTCTCGAGCGGGAAAATCAACATTCTGTTTGCGGTTGCTGTCCCAACGACTGCTTCTGTTCGACCAACCTCCCAAGCGGATGATTTGGTATCACGGATGCCCGCAGCCGGAACTCCACGCGACTCTGCAGCGGCTAGGAGTGCAACTATGTGAAGGATTATCGAATTTGGATCTGCAGCCCCATGACCTGATTGTGATTGACGATTTACTGGATGAAGCAGCTGCAAGTCGAGAGCTACGACATCTGTTCACCCGTAAGGCCCACCACAAGCCCTGCTTTGTCATTCTCATCACGCAAAATCTATTTTTCAAAGGCAGAGAGTGGCACACAATTAGCATAAATTGCACCTACATTGTGTTGTTCAACAACCCCAGAGACACCTCTGCGGTCCAAGCTTTAAGTCAGCAATGCTTTCCCAAACGGCGCACTCTGCTAGTAGAACTGATGGATCGATTGGTGCGAGATGGATATCAGCGCTATCTGCTGCTTGATTTTCACCCGCTTATATCCTTGCGTCGCTGCATACTTACCTATGCAAATAAAAGCACCATTTGCTTTTTGATCGAGTGTATTATCAACTTACTAGCAGGAAAAGTTGGCTGTGAAGATAGCTTGAAGCGGAGACTCAGGCGATATCGAAAGACTCTCCGGCTTGTTGCACAAAGCAAAAGTGTGAAAGAGGCTCGGCGCAATCTCTCACACCCGCATATCCTTCGTTGTCTTCCTCTGATTTTCACCTGTATAAAAAGACATGTACAAGGAAATGATACTGGTACCCCGGTTGCAGTATGAGGCACTTGTGAATCAGAGGGGCATGGAGACAGTCTGTGAACCCGAGCTAGAGGCGGAAAAACAGTTGCGCAAGATTAGGGACGAGCGTTGCGTGCAGCAGCTGCAGGCAAGTGCGACCCAAGAACAGTCTCCAGTAATTCACAAAGAACCGCAGCGCAGTGGAAGGAGGTGTTATTTCTGACGGTGAATCAGAAATGGCATCATCGTCTGCAGGCATTGATTAGCTTCATAACCGTAAAGTGCAAGTCGATTAGCATAGATGATACGTATGAAGTTTCTGTCAATGGTAAACCGTTGTACAACTCAAATATCGTGGACCTGCTGCATTTCATAGTTAAAGATACGTACTCTAAGTACCTTCAGCCACCGAATGGGATTAATGAGTTTGTTACGTGTCTTCAAGAAAACCACGTGCCTCTGTCTGCAGTTGGTCTGAACACTACAAAATTGCTGGAAAAGCCTCGGGAAGAAAAGTCCAGTCCAAAAAAACCTCGACTGCAAGGCTATAAGAAGACTCAGTCTCAGAACGGATACGGCAAGTGGATCAAGTGGCCAAGATGATTTTCATTGATTTTAAAGGATTTCCGCACCTCTACAAAACAGAGGACTTTGTGATTAAGGAAATTGCATGGGTTGAGTTTGCATGCGGTCAAACGACGGCTCATTACTATTGCTTTGATCGAGGACAGCGACGAACCTGCTACTGGCTCACCAATAAGCGGCACAGTCTAGACTGGGACAGGAGTGGGTTCCGACCCTACTCTTGTCTCTGGAGTGATATCTCTCACTTGCAAGGCCTGATTTTTAGCAAGGGGGATGTCAAGTGCCAGTTCCTGTTGCGTCTGCTGCTGCAGCCTGTCTACGACCTCGCACACCTGGCCTTTTCGAGTGCCTCAAAGTATGTGCTGCCCTGCGCCCTGGCCAAAGTGGCGCTGTACACTGTAAATTAAAAAGGTCCAAAAAAAGGTCCATGCAAGGTCCAATTTGTAAGGTCCGCAGCATCAATATTTTTGGACCTTACAAGGTCCATTTTTTAAATAAGGTCCAAATTAAAAGGTCGAAAAAAGGTCTATACAAGGTCCAATTTGTAAGGTCCGCAGCGTCGATATTTTTGGACCTTACAAGGTCCATTTTTTAAATAAGGTCCAAATTAAAAGGTCCACTTTGAACGTCCAATTCGTGATAAAAGGTCCATTTTGCGAGAGTTAAAAAAGAGTAAAAAATGTGACACATATCACAGTGCAATTATGATTCAACCAAACTTGTCTTTATAAAACTGCTATTCATTCTAAGTGGCTATATATTTAACAGAACATTTTTTATTTAGCTAAAGCACGAAATTACAAGCACAAGTAAAATAATTTGATTGTGAGAAATTAATATTCTTGCTCAGCATGCAAGCCAGCAGTCTCGACTTGAACTTGCAAGTAGCCAACACTGATTCTGTTCAACCCTGTCTGGAATCCACATCAGGACCTGCAAAAGTAAAGTGAAAGTAATAAATTAAAAAGCAAAATAAAAAATGATTCTTAAAAATAATTTGAAGCAGGAAAATTGCCTTTGCTATTAATATGATTAGAAGGATTAAATAATTTAATTAAACTCTTACCTGTATTTTAATATCAGTTAATACTCTCAAGATTTCTAAATTCACTTTTACAATTAGCACTATTACTATGACTGAGTTATGTATAAAATATATATAAGCTCTTAAGGCTTCAATAGAGTTAGGCCCTTACTGCTATAAAAACAATCTGTAGCAAGACAGACAAAACAACAATATTCTAAATTTCTAAAGTCTAAAAATTAAACTTATTGTGATGCACAACTTCATTTAATACAATTTATAGGCATAGTATATTTGGTTCAGTTGTGACGCGACCCTTCTTGTTCGGTGCTGACGGCTATGCACTTATCAATAAATGAGTCTACGTAGCAAGAAAGTTTAGAATTTTAACTTCGACTAAATACTTCGATTGTATTTAACCGTATTATATTATTTATTTGAAGACAGGAGTTAATTGTTGCTGTTAAATTATTGGTAGTAAGTACTAAGTATGGCGAATAGGCACAACGCGGCGGACAAACCAACAGCACACACGAGCCCAGCGAGACAAGAAGAAACACTAGAGAACAAAAATGCGATATAACCCACTTTTAAATAATGCAATACCCGTATTTCTATGAATGATACAGTAAAACAAATTTAATGTATAAATATAGAATAAATTTAAGATTCGTTTAATAAATAGTAGCTAGAGTAATAATATAATACTAAAAAGGCATTAATAACACTAGAATATTTTCAGAAATAAATATCAACATCGTTACACTCGCCTCTCCTCAAAAAAGCAATACAGCTACTTACAGTAATATCGAAGCACATGACCAAAATTTAATAACGATATAAACTTATCTATTGGCTATTGACGGAATTTTAATTATAGGCTCAATTGGCCCGGAAAGTTGGCAACAGCAAATCGACACCATTGGCAAAAATCGACACATTGGCAAAAATCGAACACATTGGCAAAATCGAACACATTGGCAAAAATCGAACACATTGGCAAAATCGAACACATTGGCATAATCGAACACATTGGCAAAATCGAAGCAATATTCGAACAACGAACGATCAATAGCTGGTATACCTGTAACAATATTCAATAATCAATATTTTTTTGTATTTTTGAAAATATTTTGTGACAACTGACAAAAGGAAATATAAAATGCAAACGGCCAATAGAGTTAAATACACGGCAGCAACTGTAATTCAACGTTGGCAAATTCAAAAGACCGGCGGCAAATTCGAATGTCTCGGCAGCGCGGCGACAGCTTCGCCGACACAGACTGCAGCCCAACGGCCACAGTCAGACTGAACTCCTATCTAACTAAGCCATTTCTAGACAAACCTAACTAGGATCAAAAAACCCAATCCGAGGATTAAGGGCTATGATCGCGGCAATAAACTAGACTAACCTACGATAAATTTAAGATGACATTTGACAATTGAATAATGGAACCCCTAACAGGCGTGCAGAACACAGGCACACAGCACACGACACGTCAAAATTCCTACTCCTCGCTACCTTTACCAAAAAGATTAGCCAGCAAGGAACGAAACCTGATGGGCGGTCTAATTGCGCGACCAGACCTTGTGGTTGTGACAGCTGGCTGTTCTTGAGTGGCTTGCTCGTGCTGTTCTGAAACTTTCTGTTCTTGTGCTACTGGTGCCTCAGGTTGTGGTTGCTCTGTCGCTTGTGCTTCAGTTCTGACTTTATCTGGCAAATTTTCTGCAGGCTCCGTGCGTGGCTGCACGATGTGTTCTGTGACTGGCTCAATGGCTTGCTCTGTGATTGGCTCAGTGATCTGTTCTGTGATTGGCTGAGTGATCTGTTCTGTGATTGGCTGAGTGATCTGTTCTGTGATTGGCTGAGTGATCTGTTCTGTGATTGGCTGAGTAACCGGTTCCGTGACTAGCTCTGTTGCCGAATCTGCTACTGTTCCTATGGCTGGCTCCGTGTCTGGTTCAGATGCCGACTGAGCACTCTGATGCTGAATGGAGTGCTGACTCGGAGGAGGAACTGTCTGCTGCTCACCCGGACAGACTGGACCCGGATCGAATCCTGACACCCAATCAGAGCAGTCAGAACTACAGCTCAACTGCCTAGAGTCTTCATCACCCTGTCCTAACCTCGAGGAATGAGGCATCCTCGCAACCAATTCTAATCCAAACCTGTCGGCGACATCCTGATAACTAGACTGGCGAATGCACCTTTTCATACGATCTACATTGTAAATATTGTGGCTCGGATTCGGAGTTTTAAACTGATTCTCACACGCTAACTCAGGAACTAACCGATAATTTCTCTCTGAAATTTTCTGCGCGACCTTGTACGGCCCAAGCCAGACCGAAGGATCGAGGCCCTTGTGGTCGGGGTTTAACACCCACACGAGCTCTCCTACCTCAAAACTGGATTTAAACACTGACCGATCGTAGTACCTCTTCTGTCTAGACTGCGCCTTCTTCCTAACAGCTCTGGCGGTGGCAGAGGCTTCAACTAGAGTTCGGTGGAGCAGGTGTGCACAACTGGCTGGGTCATAGCGCTCTTGCCTAGGTGGGTTGTACATCAAATCTAGCGGCATCTGGAATTCCCGGCCTAAGAAAAGCTTGGCAGGCGTCATGCCGGTGGACTCGGATTCTAATGACCTAATGCTCATCCCTGCGCATCTCGCGGCAAAAGGCCAGGTCACATGCCTTTCAGCAGTGACTGCACGGACTTGACTTTTGATGGTTTGGATCGTACGCTCCACTTTGCCATTGGCCTGAGGGCGACGGGCAGTAATTCTAACAGTGTCAATTTCTAACAAGCGGGTTAACTCGGCTACAATGCTATTGATAAACGCTGTCCCATTGTCCGAGACCAATTGCTCCATTGTGCCGTAGCGAGCAATCCACTCCGTCAGGATCGCTGCTGCGGTTGTCTCAGCAGTTACGTCTCTCACAGGAATGATTTCTAAGAATCCAGAAAATCCAGAAAATAAATTGACTCTTCGCAAATGTCTTTAGAGGCTGTTGTTTTAGCAGCAGCGTCACGGACAAAGCCAGGGGAAGAAGTTAAAGAACGCGCGCGCAGATTAGACAGAACAAAACGAGAGTTGTAAGACTTGCACTTTGTCGAGACGTCAATCAAACGCAATTATGACTTTATATTTCGAGGTGCCGAGTCACTTCTCCGCTTTCAGTACCAACATGGAGGCTTTTCATATTGTGGCAGTGGGGTTGCCACCATTTAATAATATTTTAATAATTTTTCTATTTTTAATTGCGTGCCATTTTTTTGTAAGTTTCCAACCCTTGCGGCCGGCTGTTGCTATTTCGCGGCCCGGCCCGGCCCGGGCGGCCCCTATTTAGCCAATGTAAATCTATTTTAGTAAATAAGTGAAACAAAAATACTGACCAGAATGCCGCATATTTTTAGAGTCAATTGTGAGTTTACTACATTGTAAAATATTGATTGTTAATTTAATGAACTTCTGATGCTCTATTTTTTAAATTAAGTTAAAAACCAAAGTAACAAGACCGCCGGGCCGGGCAATAGCAACACCCCTTGCGGCCAACGGCAGACGGTGACCTCACCCTTTTCCCCCCGGTTGGCCCCGTGTTTGGACCATTGGTTGTTATAGTTATTTTCCTTAGTTGGTCAATATAAATTTTCATCGGTTGAGTTTAATAATTTTGTGTGTATTTTTGCGGCTTTTGTTTTATAACCTGAATGTGGACACGTGTGTGGCCCCGGTGTTGATAAGTCCTGGCCCCACACCTGGGAATTTAATAATTTCATTGTATATATAAGTGTGTTTTCGGTTGAATTCTCTCTCTCTCTTTTTCTTCCTCCCGTTTTTTCGTCTTCCGTTTTTTTGTTTTCCGTTTTCGTTTCCGTTGTTCTCGCTCGCGCTTGTGTTTTCGTGTGTTTCAGTTACAGTTTAATTCATCCTTAGTTTATTAGCGCACCGGCACCCACGAACTCATTTTCGTCTGTAGCTTAATTTTCTTAACAATAATAACCTGCCTGAATTAGTAACTTTCTTTGCGTTAATAATAAACAGACGGTCAATTCATCAGTTAATACTTATCCAGTTAATATAAGCCATAGCCTATCTTGAATCCTTTGCCCGTGGGGCGTAAAATAACCAATCAGTCTCAACTCAAAGAAAGCTCTGAGACCATTGAACGTTCCGTAATACGTAAAATACGGTGGTGGCAGCAACTACCCTACCAAAAGTAACGAGTTCAACACTTTGACGCATTAATTTACGGAGGCAGAAACTCCGGAGTTCCTACAACTGAACGACCGTGCCGCTCTAGGACCGCTCCGCTACGATTACAACTACCCTCCCCCCGGACTTGAGAACCCGGCAGTCGGAGTAAAAGGAGAAGAATTTCGTTGTGATTCGTCTGCGCGATTTTCCGGTTTTTATTCGTGCGAACGCAACGCTACCGGTTTCGAAGAATTACCGCGGCTGACCTCCAATATCAAATTTTGTTTTATCTTCTCCACCCCCACCTCAATATCTTCTCCCATATACTAAAAATGAAATGTCTGTAGCTATGCGATAGATTTCAGAAAAATTGGCTCAACCGATTTTCTTCAAACTTGCACCATTCGATCAGAAATTTTCCTGGCACGGTACATGCATCTTGGCTAAGAAATTGCTCAATGTTAAAGGGATTAAATATTCGAAAAACATGCTTTTTTGCAAAGGTCAAGCAGCTCTTTTGACCTGAAATGCATTGTAAAAATGCGAGAGAAAAAACTCACTGACTGAATTTCAATTGTGATAAAGATTGCATCACAAGTTGAAAACAGTGTCAAAGAAATGCACACACGACTTGATTGAAATTGTGTAGCCATATTGCTAACTTAAATTGAGACTGATACTGGCTGACTGAGAAATTGATTATGTCATAACTTTTTACTCCAATTGACTTGCTGTAAGAATTGAATTATAAGGGCCACAATTCATGTTCTTCAATTGAAAAGAGATAGCCCTGATGCGAACAGACTGGAATGCTAATGTAGCGACCTGGGTTCGAATCTTAGTAGTGCAAAAATATATTTTTTATTAAAACACCTTTAAAACACAACAAAACTGCTAAACATCAAAGAAGCGCAATGTCAAACATAGAAGAGCCAACATATCGAACATAAAAGAGTTACCATATCAAACATAGAAGAGCCACCATGTCGAACATTAAAGAGCCACCATGTCAAACATAAAAGACCCACCATGTCAAACATAAAGAGCCACCCTGTCAAACATTTAGGAGCCACCATGTCAAACATATATGTGACTTAAAGTCAAACATTAAAGAGCCACCATTTCAAACCTTAAAAAGCCACTATGTCGAACATTAAAGAGCCACCATGTCTAACATAAAAGAGCTATACCATGAAGAACATTAAAGAGCCACCATGTCGAACATAAAAGAGCCACCATGTAGAATATTAAAGAGCCACCATGTCAAACTTTAAGAGCCACCATGTCAAACTTTAAGAGCCACCATGTCGAACATTAAAGAGCCACCATGTCAAATATATATGTGACTTTATGTCAAAAATTAAAGAGCCACCATGTCGAACATTAAAGTGCCACCATGTGTAACATAAAAGAGCTATATCATGAAGAACATCAAAGAGCCACCATGTTAAAAATTAAAGAGCCACCATGTGAAACATTAAAGAGCCACCATGTCAAACATTTAAGAGCCACCATTTCGAACACTAAAAAGCCACCATGTCAAACAATTAAGAGCCACCATGTCAAACATTTAGAAGCCACCATGCCAAAGATTTAAGAGCCACCATGTCAAACATAAAAGAGCCACCATGTTAAACGTTAAAGAGCCACCATGTCAAACATAGAAGAGCCACCATGTCAGATATTAAAAAGAGCCACCATGTCGAACATAAAAGAGCCACCATGTGAAACATTAAAGAGCCACCATGTCAAACATATATGTGACTTTATGTCAAACATATATGTGACTTTATGTCAAACATATATGTGACTTTATGTCAAACATTAAAGAGCCACCATGTCAAACATTAAAGAGCCACCATGTGAAACATTAAAGAGCCATTATGTCAAACCTAAAAGAGCCACCATGTCGAACATAAAAGAGCCACCATGTCAAACATTAAAGAGCCACCATGTCAAACATATATGTGACTTTATGTCAAACATATATGTGACTTTATGTCAAACATATATGTGACTTTATGTCAAACATATATGTGACTTTATGTCAAACATATATGTGACTTTATGTCAAACATTAAAGAGCCACCATGTCAAACATTAAAGAGCCACCATGTGAAACATTAAAGAGCCATTATGTCAAACCTAAAAGAGCCACCATGTCGAACATTAAAGAGCCACCATGTCAAACATAAATCTGGCATGATGTCAAACATTAAAGTGCCACCATATCGAACATTAAAGAGCCACCATGTCTAATAGTAAAGAGCCACCATGTCAAACATTAAAGGGCCACCATGTAGAACATTAAAGAGCCACCATGTCGAACATTAAAGAACCACCATGTCAAAAATAGAAGAGCCACCATGTCAAACATAGAAGAGCCGCCATGTCTAACATTAAAGAGCCACCATGTCGAACATTAAAGAGCCACCATGTCTAACATTAAAGAGCCACCATGTCTAACATTAAAGAGCCACCATGTCAAACATTAAAGAACCACCATGTCGAACATTAAAGAGCCACCATGTCAAAAATAGAAGAGCCACCATGTCAAACATAGAAGAGCCACCATGTCTAACATTAAAGAGCCACCACGTCGAACATTAAAGAGCCACCATGTCTAACATTAAAGAGCCACCATGTCTAACAGTAAAAAGCCACCATGTCGCCTGCTATCTGGGGGTGCTTGCTATCTGGGGGTGCCTGCTATCTGGGGGTGCTAGCTTTCTGGGGGTGCTTGCTATCTGGGGGTGCTTGCTATCTGGGGTGCTTGCTATCTGGGGGTGCCTGCTATCTGGGGGTGCCTGCTATCTGGGGGTGCTTGCTATCTGGGGTGCTTGCTATCTGGGTTGCTTGTTATCTGGGGATGCTTGCTATCTGGGTGGTGCCTGCTATCTGGGGGTGCTTGCTATCTGGGGGGATGCTTGCTATCTGGGGGGTGCTTGCTATCTGGGGGGATGCTTGCTATCTGGGGGATGCTTGCTATCTGGAGGTGCTTGCTATCTGGGGGATGCTTGCTGTCTTAGGATGTTTTCTTTTTGCATTGCACTTCATCTGAGCAGTTTTTCTATTGACTATGTGAAGGCTTTGTTTGGCCATCTTATTGATACTTGTAGAGAACAGAGATTCTATCTAGATGTCCCCCGTCGGGGGGGCGAAGATTGCTAGTTACCAATTCTAAAATCAGAATCGGTTCGGATCTTCCAAGAAAAACAGCAGTATAACTATTTAATTCTGTTGAATGTTTAACTGCCTTAACAACCTCACTTAGCACAATTTTTCACTTTCTTCTTGGCGATTGTGATTCAATAATAAAAACTTTATAGCACGTATCTCCCTCTAGTTATGGAGACAAAAAGTTATACAAGCAATGCCGCCTCGAACAAGCAATATGAAAAGGCCCATGGTTTGATGCGAGAGCGCTTTTTAAATTGGGGCGCACTTTAGGAAATTACAGCAAAATACATTATCGATAATATACAATAACAATCCTAACCCCCAACTGAACAAAAATGCATCCATACGAAATTCAGTGATGAGATTTGCTACATTATCCCCCCAACGGAAATTGACAATGTCCTCATTGGCAAAAAAACTGCATTCCACAAGGAGAAAGTTACATGTAGTTTACCTCAATTTTACAGTCGCACAAAATGCACGATATATGCATATAAGTAGTGAGCACATCAGTACTCGGCTTAATGCTACAGATCGGCAAAAGAGGCGAAGCACCGCACTGTGAGCAGCCAAAACGCATCGCAAAAAACGGGCAACCAATGCTTCCACAATATTTCGAATGCTTGATTCTCCACAGAAATGCACAATACACGGTTAGAAACACATTAAAACAGCCCAAAGGGGACTTGTGACATGCCAACTTGTTGCTTGACAGTTGAATACATTGAATTGTGCGATTTCATTGGGACCAGGAACAGCAATCGGGTAATTTAAAGGTACAATTGCGATTAAATGAACGAATAGTTGGATCGATAGGTTATGCCTTAATAAGAAGCAATAAAAGAATTTTTTTATTAAAAAAGCGATTTTTTTATTGAAATATTGAGCGATAAAAGCGAAAGAAATATTTGCACAGAAGGCATGAAAATGATAAGTGATGAAATGAAACTGAAAATGATAATCCACAGGCGGGAGGGAAGAATGTGCAACGCATTTCCCAAGTCCCCCGCCCCTCTCGGCTCGGGTCGGCCTCGGCCTCGACAAAGGAATAAAGCCATCAAGAGGCTTACCAGATCGGATTGAGATTGACTCAAATGCGAACAATAGAGTTTGGTCTCTCCAAATAAGCGCTGGTTGTTTCATTCGTATTTCGCACATTTTGAACTGTGTCTCCTCTCGCGGCAATAATTTATCGCTTTATTATCCCCTTACATGTATAATTCGCACTTAATACTGTATTTGCAATGCAATGTTTGCTTTAAGCACCTTTCTTTCCATCCCTTTCTTTCTTCAATCCTTCCCTTTCCCCAATTTCTTTCTCTTTTGGGATTTCCTTTCTTGGGACGCGTGTTAGCTTAATATTTTTATAACTTATTTGTGAGTAATCGTTATTTTTACTATTCTCTTTGATGTGCTAATTGCGATTTTGTACAAAAGTGCGCTAATTTTTCTTCTTTGTTTTTGAATTAATCTGCGATCAACTCACAAATAGGAGGGGGGGGCATATGATGAGGACGCACTTTTTTCCAAACCTCGCGCTAGCACATGGGCACATATAAACTTACTAGCCTACTAACAGTGGGCAATGGGCATTTTTATCCTTTTTCTGCGAATTGTCAAAGAATCTATACTAGATATAATGTTTGGTCATACTAGTAGTCATATTAACATAGGCGCAGCTTTTTGGGTCATAAATCATCGCTTTCGAAGCTGGTCTGACAGCCACCTGCGTCTCACTCAGTGTTGAAGCGGGCGCCAGATGGTCTGAGAGGATGCGGGCGGTAGCTTTTTTCTCATCATTTTGACAGGCCATCAAGATTTATGAGGTCAGAGCCTATTGTTCGTGTTCACTCAAGCGTGTGACAGCTTTGACAGCTATGCGTTTTACCCCTAAAAGTAATTTGGGATTAGCGATTAGTGTTTTCTCATCATTATCTTCACTTTCTATTTAATAAGAGCTTTCTAATGTTTATTTTTTCATTAATTTTTGTCAATTCTACGCGAAAAGTCATAAATCATTTTGTTGCGACTTTGATTGATTTATGGCCACACCTGTCATGTTTTCACGACCCCGAGGGAACTGATAGGATCTCCCGGTCACGTGATTCTGAGTAGCAACCAGCTTAGCCAATCAGAAAATTCGACGCTCATTTTAACAAATCGGCTCAGCCAATCAGAATCGACGTGTTCCATTAAAACAAACTGCGGTCCAGTTGGCGGCTATTTAAACCTACCGACTCCTCCTGGGACCTTAGTCTAGATTGAGACATCCCGGAGCGCGACCGTCGTTTCTTGATTCCCGGATTGCGACCTCACCCATCATCATCAAGGACGAGTCCCCCCGGTCATCAGCAGCGAACATCAAAGTTAAGAGCATCACCTGCTAGCTATCTGCGAAGACCGTGACATCAGCACCATCTACAGCTGCGAAGCACTAATCCGATTCGTTGAGTTTCTGATTGGTTGGGTGAGAGGCTGCCTAGACTTGCTTGATTGGGTGATTCCTTATCTGTCCCCTGTTTCAGTAGCTCGATTAGGCGCACACTTTTGCTCATTTTGTTCAGTAGTGCTGTTGCTGAGGAAGAAGTCATTCAATAATACGGCTAGTAGTCTAAACTCCAATTTAATCTGAAGTGTGAAGTGATTTAAGGAGAAGGTTAAATCTAACAGTTATTTTTATTGGTTTTATTTCTTTGTTCGCCGATGGCTCAGATGAGCAGCTAAGCTAGTAGGCGCCGGTCACAGTGGACCAATGGCAAGACAGTTCTCAGTCGATCAATCTATCAAATCAGTGAGCAAAACTGCCAGAAGTGCAGAATCGGCGCCAGAGATGTACCCTGTGCACTCTAGGTTCGCCAAGCGGCTCGGGTAATGAATCATGCCAGGCCTCTGAAGTTCGAGTTAGCCTATCATCAGCGCTAGGAGAGGCTAGTTGGCGCGTTGAAGGCCAAAAGTACATATCTTCGTATTTAGCAATGTAATAGTACATGTGGCTACCCCATAGACTCGCCACTGCAAGAATCCCCTGCAAAAGTCCCCTCTGTACCTGCATGGCCAATGCGATCAAGTCCCAGCAGTGTCCCTTATCATCGGCTATGACTTCGAGATAGACAGCAAAAAGACACTAGTTGGCAGGTAAGTGCAAAGCCCCTTCTAGTCGGAAGCCCGATTTCGAGAGTCCCGGTGTGGTGAGCCAGGACGCACGGGCTGGTGGCAGCGAGTTAGCTTAGTCTGCGGATTAGCTGATTTCTACCTTCAAAATTCTCCCTGCTTGTCTCTCGCTGTCCCTCTCTTAGCTATAGGACCTAGACTGCTCGCCACACGATCAAGCTACCATGGGGCTGACCATCTGACAGGAGTGGGGGGCCAGGACTAATTGATTTATTTATGAGACCTGAGGCTCGAAGGCTTCCCCATGAGGGGGCCGAACGGTCGAAATCCATCAAAATTGTAAAATAAGCAAGGGAAACAAACAATCGATATAGTAATTTCTGCAAAAGCAAGCATCAATGAGTAGAAATTGAGACGTCAGTAGTAGAGGATAACACAACTCTGCCGCAGGGAAAGCCACGGAAATTTCGTGGGCCCGGATCAGAAGGGCGCCTATGTGTTTGCATAGCTCAACTCTGCTGCAGGCAAAGCCATGGGAATTCCGTAGACTCCTAATAAGAGTACATAGGCACCTGTGTCCCATAGGGGTAGGCCCCCTAATGTGAATACATAGCCGCATGTGTTTACATTGGAGATATTTGTATATAAACCAGAAAATTTGTTTTCACAAAAAATAAAATTTTTTGAAATTCTCGCTCCGTTACATCGTAATAACTAATTAATAATGGTCGATATTGGAGAAGGCTACAAACTTCAAGTACAAGAGTATGAAGGAGTACAGTTTATTGCGATTCGGAAATTTTATCGACATGGCAGCACAGCAAGTTTAAAACCTGGCGTTCCCGGATTTAACCTCAACATCCGACAATGGGAGAAGTTGAAAGAACTGAAGCGAACTCTCGTGAAGGCGGCCCTAGGCGGGCAACAGAGGATCATCAAACTCGGTTTTGATAAGTTTGTTGAGGTTAAGAACGGCATCATCTGGCTAAGACGGCTTCCAGAAGATTGCTGCGAAGAATTTTTGAAGCGAAACACTGTGGCGTTGGCACCAGCTCTGTGGCGAAAACTGTGGGAGCAGGCTGCATGGATCGACGAGCAGCTGTCTGCCCCACGCCAAATTTCTGATGTGTATGAGCTGGAGTCGGGATCTTCGAGCGAGAGCAACGGTGATGATGATGACAACAGCAACAAGGACGACATCGTGCGGCTTGCGAAGACTGAGAATGAGGGCGTCCAATCAAGCACTCTGCGCATCGACGATGAAGTGGTCACATCAACGCCTCTACCGGTGACAAGTGCTGCAGCTGGCTTTATCCCAAAGCAGGATTCGGATTTGCTGCAGGACCCAGTCTGGTATCGCTTCCGGGCTGAAGCAGCTGCGTTCGAGAACGTCAGGAAGCGCAAGCAGCCATATCCGCTGCGCAGGCTTCCTGGAGCCGAACTCGGCAGCTGAAGAGCACACGGAGAGCCACAGGGAATCCCGATGGATGGAGTATGCGGGGCCGCTCTTCAGCGATGTTTTCCAGTGCCCAGTGTTTCTGCTAAGCAATCTGCACTTGCACATCAAACTGGTGCCCAGCGATGGGGCCTTTGCCATCAGAAGCCCGAATGCAAACAACGCGGCATATCGCATGGAAATCTCTCACAGCATTCTGCATCTTCGCCGAGTCAAAGTGGTGCCCCACATCAGCCTGGCCCATGAGCAGGGGCTGACAAACCAAAATGCACTGTATCCCATCGAGCGAACTGAAATGCAGAACTTCATCCTACCCCAGGGCATCCAATCTAAAAACATTGAAGGATTCACTCATGGAAAATTGCCGAAGTTCATCATGCTGGCCTCCGTGAGCCACCGTGCATTCAACGGTCATCATCACGCGAGCCCGTTCCAGTTCCAGAGCTTCAAACTCAGCCGGTTAGCTCTAAAGAAAGGTGGGGAAACCGTGTGCCACGGTGCCTTCACACCTGAAAACAATTCCTTTGTAAGAGAATACTTACACTACATGAAAAGCTGTCAATCTGCAAGCAATTCGGTCCCGTGGATCCCCTACCAGCTCTTCTCCAACAACAGCACGGTGTTTGCATTCGATCTCACACCCGAGGGAGCGGCTCTGTGGTACGGACAGAAGGAGGGCAACCTGCGGCTGGAGATTCGCTTCCAACAGGCACTGAATGAAGCGGTGTCTCTGATTGCTATGTGCCTGTATGACTCGCTGATTGAGGTCACCAAGCACCGGGAGCTTTTGCTGGACTATTCCTCTTAATTGGCATGGACGCAATTCAACTACTCCATCTCGCCAGAAAATTTTTGTCTTGCCGAAAATTTCTCATCATTACTTTACATTCACGCTATAAAAATGTTTTGCCTTTGAGTCTAAAAAGAAAATATCGATCAATTTCCCTTGAAAATAAGTTTGTTTTTGTTCTACTACAGCACAATGGTTCATTTGGTCATTGGGTGGTGTGCTCTGCTGGGCAAGGAAATTCCATTGAGTTGTTCAACTCCCTCGGCTGGGAACCTGAAATTTTATCTGTGGTTTATAATTTGTTTCGAGAGATTAAAACAACTGGCTTTTGGCTCCGAAGCAATATAAACAGATTTCAATGTGCTAACTCTAATAAATGCGGAGTGTTTTGCATCTATTTTGCTTATCAAAAGTTTCTGTTCAATCGGTCATTTGAGGGGATTTTGAAGCATTTGCATGCTAATGAAAAAAATCATTTGAATGATAGAATCTTACAGAGGTTTGAAGCCAACTTAAGAAAAAGATGTGCGTGATTTCTAATATTTATGCATTCGACATGGGAGAAAAGTGAGTTTGCTACGATATCCGCCTCAGACAGGGAAGCTGCATGATTGTCTGCGGGCCCACCAATGCAGGAAAAACAACCTTTGTCAAACACCTGATCCAGTACAGAGACGTCATGTTTGATGTGAAGCCTGATAGAGTTCTGTGGTACTATGGGATCTCACAGGCAGGCCATGCAGAACTGAGCAGCCTAGGTGTGCAGCTGCGCCAGGGATTTCCCACCAACATCGAGGCAGCACTTAGGCCCAATGACCTGGTTGTTTTCGATGACTTAATAGAGGAAACTTCAAACTCTGCTTCAATGCGAAATTTTTTTCACAGGAATCGCACATCACTTGCCGTGCTTCTTGGTGATGCTGACTCAGAATATATTTTTCAAGGGAAAAGAGTCGCGAACAATGAGCTTAAATGTAATGTACTTAGCTATCTTGAAAAACCCCCGAGACCAGCTGCAGATTGCAGCACTGGGCAGGCAGTGCTTTACAGAGAAGCCCGGCTTTTTGCTGTCAGTGTTCAAGCACGTAACCGCGCAAAACAGGGGAGCCTACCTGTTCCTAGACTTTCACCCATCAACTCCCGATGAGCTGCGAGTGCGGGCCAGAATTCTGCCCAACCAGCGACCCCATCTTGTATTTGCTTAAGAAAGTGAAGCTTGTTTTTTATCGGCTATTGTTTTCATCGCTATGGAAGTGCTTGATTCACATGCAAGTCTTTTTGCGGTTCTTGCGTCACCTAAATATACCGTGCGCTTCAAGCGGCTGTTGATAAAAAATTGTCCAAAAGAAGTGCGGTATTTTCTTGTCGAGGCCTGCCATAATCTCTTACAAAACAATTTATCGTTTTCGATCGATGAAAAAGCTATTCTTGCAAAGTCAAAAGAGATAATTCGAAAAATTACTCAGCAGAGAAGAAAGATAGACTTGTTGAAGGCTGGCTTCATTAAAATACTCCCGATTCTGCTTAAGCTGGTAAAAAAGAAGAAGCAAAATGAACAAATTTTCAGAAATGGTTCTGATTCCTAAAGCAGAGTATGAGATGTTGGTGCAGAATTTGAAGCCAAATGAGACTAGCACTGACGCTGACTTGAAGCAGGCTCAGAAGAAATGCGATGATATCTTGTATGCCGAGGATTATCCAGAAGATGTGAAAACCACCATGTATCAAAGTGCAATGCAAAGTTTGCTGGCCAAGCGCAAGCACGCTGGAAAAGAAGGATCACGAAATACTGAAGCCAAGTTGATGAAAACAGAGACACCCCAGATGAACACCTGGGAAGAGAAGATCAGCAAGTCGGTGCCACAGAAATTCAAAACCAGGGCTCGCAGTCTATGGACGATCCTGTCCACCAATCCAGAGCTGATTGGAGTTTGTGAAAACGGAGAGGTGGAAATCGCAGGCACGTCAATCCCTTCCTCAAACATACTGGACTTGATTCAGCACGCAGTGAGGGATTCGTCATGTGAGCGTGAACCAGTTGGGTGGAACGAGTTCATCGATTTGCTGCAGCAGAAAAAGCTTAATGTTCCGCTTTCTGCTATTGGTAAATCAGTTAAGAAGAAAATGGCAACCACCAGAGGGGGTGAACTGGAGAAAGAACAGGAGAGTCTAGTCAAGGGGTACGGGAGCAACACAGCCTGGCTGAAACTGCCTGGAAGAAAAGTATATAAGAAGGTGGACTGACTCCGAAATTTCGAGGGAAAGCTGCATCATGAACTACATTGACTTCCAAGGATTCCCGTGCAACAGCACAAGCAAAAAATTTGTTGTGAAGGAGTTGGCAGTTGTTCAAATCAGAGCGGGGAGCTACCGCATTGCTCACCATGTGTACGCACCTCCGTATCCATGGGAGAGAGTCTCACCTGACATGCGAGTTTGCTACAGACAGCTATCAAAGAGTCTGCACCAGTTTAAGTGGAATGATGGAACCCGTCCGTACATGGAACTGGCGGAAGACATTCTGAGGATTGCCAGTGGTCCGATCTGGACAAATGGGGAAAGGAAGTCTATTTTCCTGACTGAGCTGCTTGGTAGACAGGTTTATAACCTTGAAGATTTGGGAGCACCCTCGACTGAAGATTCAGATACTGGCTGTGCAGTGAGAAATTCGTTGCTGCACTACAGTTGGCTTAAGCCAAAGTTCTGCATCAACTTAAGAAGCGAGCAGTGTCCATGGCACACGAGCAGTAAAGTTGGCAGAAGCAGATTTGGTGAAGAAGTTGACGATCGAAATGAGCCCACCAGCTACAGCCCTAAGAGTGACCAATCTGGTTGGCGGAGTAGATCTGAGACTGGATGGTGGCAGGGGCACTCAGCTGCCTCTACGGGAACTGGCTCTCAGCATGGCTCATGTGATCTACCGGCCCGTCTGGCCCCGGGTGCTCATCAAGCGGATGCGAAGTCCCAGAGTGACTCTGCTACTCTACCCTACTGGGCAACTGAGCATCTGCGGTGCCAAGACCCACGCAGACGCCAAAAGGGCTGCCCGTCGCTTCGTGGCTATGCTGCATCGGAGAGTGCCAGCTCAACTGCTGCCTCCTCAAGCCATTTGTGTTCGGATTAAAACTATTACTGCTCATGGTAAATTTAACTTCTGCAATGCTTTGTCCCTCGCAAATCTTGCTGCCTCTGGCATACTGTCTTACGCTGAGTATGAGCCCGAGTCGTTCTCTGCTCTAATTTCTACATTACGTTATTGTAAATGCTTGTTATTTCATACTGGTTCTTTTGTTCTTAGTGGAGCAAAATCTATGAGCATGTTGCGCTTCGACCTTTCTACGTTGCATAGTTTAATCAGCCAGTTTATCACCTATCAAAAATAAACAAAAAGTGTGTTCCGTTTGTTCTTGAATGTTTACGTAAATTCATTACGGAAAACCGCATCTTTAAATTATTTATTTTTATTTTAAAAAATAAGTTTTAACTAAAAAATTAAAGGTGAAATGAGCATAGAATAATTGAAAAATGGGAGCTAAAACGTGTAATCAGATCTCTCCCTCACAAAAACAGAAAAAGGGCATAGAACCCATTCCAAAAAGGTTCTGCCAAAAGCGAAATTGCTTAGATTGATACACGTGAATGAAGAAATTAATTAATCAAACTCGACTGACACTCATACATGTAACTGGACCGCAAAATTACTAGTATAGGCAAGAAATTTCAACAAAAGCAATGCAAAGAAATGTTTTAGCATCATGTTAAAAAAGTAACAAATGAACATAAAACTTAGCAATAAAAATTTCAGCACATTAAATTTACTGACTTTGCAATTTAATATTACGAGTAGAAATCGTGCAGTTTTAAGGTACTGAAATAAAATTACTAATAAATTAATAGCTAGCATTAAGACTTCAGACAAAAAGTTCAAAAAGACACTAAAATTATGGTGAAACAGGGGAGGCAAATTGCTGCAACTTCTTCTATCTGAGATAGCAAAATTGAGACAGCATATAATTTAAACGGATAAAGGCGAGTATATGTTTGAAGAAATCAAAGACTAAATATTCAGAATAAAATGTGTAGAGGCCGTGTGATAAAAAGTTATACTCAGTCACTTATTAAATTCGTGGTCTTCTTCCCGGCGCCGCTTTCGGGAGGCTGTAGCATTCACGTGCTGTTGCAGCTGCGACGACTCCGGATGAAGAAGTTGGAAATGGCCAAACGGGAGACTGTAGCTCGGTGCCAGCCAAGCGCGCTTGTCCTCCCAAATGCTTAAGGCACACTTTCGCTGCTGCAGCGTGAATAGCCTGTGTTGGATGCTAGCGATCCTGTGGATGATGACGGACATGCTGCTCAGATCATTGAAGACTCTCAAGTAATCACTCTGCGCAATCTCCTTCTTGACGACACATCCTTGAATGCCTTTGGCTTTTTTCTTTTCAGCAGTTGCAGTGCTAGCGAGAAAGGAATACAGCTCTGGTCTCAAAAGCAACCATTCGAGATAGCGAGCTCCAGCTCCTTCGTCCTTGATGCAACCGAGGCGAGCTTTCAATTCATTTGAGAACAGCGGGTGCTCAGGTGAATAGTTGGAAGTGTCAAGGAGTTTCTTTGCTTTTAGCAGTGGAAGAACTTCCGACTGCACATCCATATTCTGAATGCAAAGAAAGAGCGAGTCGGTGTCTCCACCACAGAGCCGAACACGGGCACCCTCTTGCTCAAGCCAAGGCTTCAATTTGTCGTAGAATAACTCGTACATGATTAGCTTCGAATAGTCAAGAACACACTGGCCAATAAAAATCGGACGATCAAGCTTGACCTTAGTCTTCTGGAATTCAATTATGCTCAGTGAGTCGGTAATTATGATAAAGTTCTTAATGGATGGTTTTGAAGCCAGCACCTTTGCTTTTGCAGTGTTGGTGCAAATCCGAATGTCACGTCGCTTACGCACGTTTTCCATTGTTTTTCCGAAGAGCGCATTGTTTTTTAGTTTGTAGTAGTCTTTCTCGAAGCTGTTTGTCGCAGCAGCTCTTTTCACGCTGTTCATGTTAACATAGTCAGCAAATATCGGCTCCTGTTTGTACTCAATCATTCGATTAATTCGTTTGATTTTCATTCCATGGCTCAAGTAGAATGCCAAGATAGCCGAATGAAGCACATAACTCTGCTTGTCATGGCAGGTGAGCAGAAGTTTTTCTGCCGAACGATAGGCTGCTTTGTCTCCAGTAATCTGCCTCCAAAGCTGTTGCATGTAGGCAGGAAATTCTTTGAATTTTGGTGCTTCTTTTTCTGGTGCAAAAGGCAAATCTTCAGTGGTGGAATGTATCTCTGCTGGATATAGAAGATCGACATCGAGCAGATAAGCAATTGGATCTGAGATTTTGAGCCCTCGGATACGATCCTCGGTCCACAGCTGTAGCTCATCTTCGGAAAGCCAGCGAAATCCATTTGCAGGTAAGTTCATGGTAAGAGCTTGACCGTAAAGGTTGTTAGCATCTACTGCTAGAAGCTCGGTAGGAACAGCTTGATCAGCGCCCTCGTCGTGACAGTCATCATCATCATCATCATCATTGTCATTGCAGATAGTCTGATTGTCAGCTGCTTCCAAATTTTTTCTAATATCTGGAGAGTTGGCTGACACTCTGTGTATGTTCACAAATGACATGCCACCGCGAATACCGCGCTCGAATGTTGCATACATTTGCGAATCCGTAATCAGCTCGATTCTGGATTTGAGAGACTTCAGTGCTCAAGCAAAAGATAATCCCGGGGTTGAAACGAAATGCACCGGATCAAGGCCATCATCACGAAGGCTGAGCTTGCGAAAATTTTCAAAGACATCGGCGAGCTGCCGAATGTCAAGCTCAAGGTAGCACAGCATGTACTCTTTCAGCGTTTTAACTTGGAATTCGTGCCATGCTTTCTGTGCATGCCTGTAATCCTCATCACTGCAGTGGCTTTTAGTCAGAACGTTGTAGAATTGTTCTTTACTAGGCAGCTCGGTATCCTCAAGGACATTTGAATTAGTTAAGTAGTCGTACGGAAAAGTGCATTTTCTGAATAAAACTTCTGGAGACAACAGTGGAAACTTACTTTTTAGCAGGCTAGTGATGGTGCACTCTTCTTCTGGCAGGTTCTTGATCAGCTGAGCCAAGCTGGCGTTGAGAAATTGGTTAGAATCAATGAATTGAATGGTAAAGAACAATGGCTTAGTCTTTCCTCCCCTCTCGTACTCATCGATTTTGAAGTCAACTTTCATTGAAACAAACTGCTCAGGATTCTGTGGAATAACCGAAATCCTCCATCCATCCATGAGATCCAAAGCCGTTGACATAATGAGATGAAGATCATAGCCTTTTAGATTGTGGAAAACCACAGGAAGAAAGCGCCTTTTTAGACGAGCCTGCATGTTGCACTGAGCACAGGCTGCACCTCGGAATTCGCCACTGAGGTGATCATGATCCCAGTGCTTTCCGCTTTCACTATCAAAGCCGCTTCCGCAGTAGTGACACGATATAGCGTCGCGGAAGCGTTGCTTTGCAGCCTCCGTTCTAATAGCCGTCTGATGACTGAACTCCGTGTTCCAGCCATAAACCTCTCGAGCTAGCTGTTCAAGGGACTGCAAGAAGTCAGAAACACACTTTTTCGGATTTTCACTCACAAATATGTTAACATCATTGTCGACTCCTATAGGTGATAACCTTGTGAGGCCTGCTCGGTGCACCACCAAGTAACCAGCAGCAACGGCAACATGCTCTGTCAGCTTTACAGTGCTCGAACCAGCTTCAGTCTGCTGCCCTGTGTGAGGTGCATTCAATGCCTCGAAGTCGGCGTACACAATGAATGGTGGGCTGATTGTCTTTTCCCACGCCGTAAACCGAAGTACATTGTGATCTTCATCCGGAAGTTCTTCCTGTACAAAAATCCCACCAGGCTCACAGACATCTTCACAGTGCTCATCGAACGCCTTGCTAGTGTGAAATGACAGCAGACATCGCTCACACCACTTTCGCTGGTACAGGTGGGCTTTACTGTTCAACAATCTGTTGATGTTCGAGACAGCACACCAATGACCACCAGCTGAGTTCTCGTTCGTGGATGGTGTAATAATCCATGCCTCAGCTAGCACAATAATCCTCTTCTCATCTAGTGCAATAATCCTTTACTCATCAAGTGCAAAAATTGATTTGTCAGCTAGTGCCAGAGTCCCTTTCTAAGCTAGAATCCTTGGCTTATCAAGTGCAGTAATCATTGGCTTATCAAGTGCAGTAATCCTTGGCTTATCAAGTGCAGTCATCCTTGGCTTATAAAGTGCAATAATCCTTGGCTTATCAAGTGCAGTAATCCTTGGCTTATCAAGTGCAATAATCCTTGGCTTATCAAGTGCAGTAATCCTAGGCTTATAAAGTGCAGTAATCCTAGGCTTATAAAGTGCAATAATCCTTGGCTTATCAAGTGCAATAATCCTTGGCTTATCAAGTGCAGTAATCCTTGGCTTATAAAGTGCAATAATCCTTGGCTTATCAAGTGCAATAATCCTTGGCTTATAAAGTGCAATAATCCTTGTCTTATAAAGTGCAATAATCCTTGGCTTATAAAGTGCAATAATCCTTGGCTTATAAAGTGCAATAATCCTTGGCTTATAAAGTGCAATAATCCTTGGCTTATAAAGTGCAATAATCCTTGGCTTATAAAGTGCAATAATCCTTGGCTTATAAAGTGCAATAATCCTTGGCTTATAAAGTGCAATAATCCTTGGCTTATAAAGTGCAATAATCCTTGGCTTATAAAGTGCAATAATCCTTGGCTTATCAAGTGCAATAATCCTTGGCTTATCAAGTGCAGTAATCCTTGGCTTATCAAGTGCAATAATCCTTGGCTTATCAAGTGCAGTAATCCTAGGCTTATAAAGTGCAGTAATCCTAGGCTTATAAAGTGCAATAATCCTTGGCTTATCAAGTGCAATAATCCTTGGCTTATCAAGTGCAATAATCCTTGGCTTATAAAGTGCAATAATCCTTGGCTTATAAAGTGCAATAATCCTTGGCTTATAAAGTGCAATAATCCTTGGCTTATCAAGTGCAATAATCCTTGGCTTATCAAGTGCTTGGTAAATTATAGTCCGCTAATAAAAAGTTTTAATAAAAAATTTACACTACTAAGATTCGAACCCAGGTCGCTGCATTAGCAGTCCAGTGTGTTCACTTCTAGGCTAGCTCTCATCGAATTTATAAATGAATTTGTAGCACTTATAATTCAACACTCACACCAAGTCAGTTATGACAATCAATTTCTCAGGCAAGTCAGTATGAGTCTCTATTAAAGTTAGCAATTTGGTTACGCAATAAAAATCAGGTGCCTTAGACAGAGGCAGCGTCCGCAGCGTTGGGTGCCTTAGACAGAGGCAGCGTCCGCAACGTTGGGCGCCTTAGACAGAGGCAGCGTCCGCAGCGTTGGGTGCCTTAGACAGAGGCAGCGTCCGCAGCGTTGGGTGCCTTAGACAGAGGCAGCATCCGCAGCGTTGGGTGCCTTAGACAGAGGCAGCGTCCGCAGCGTTGGGTGCCTTAGAGAGAGGCAGCGTCCGCAGCGTTGGGTGCCTTAGACAGAGGCAGCGTCCGCAACGTTGGGCGCCTTAGACAGAGGCAGCGTCCGCAACGTTGGGTGCCTTAGACAGAGGCAGCGTCCGCAGCGTTGGGCGCCTTAGACAGAGGCAGCGTCCGAGACGTTGGGTGCCTTAGACAGAGGCAGCGTCCGCAGCGTTGGGTGCCTTAGACAGAGGCAGCGTCCGCAACGTTGGGCGCCTTAGACAGAGGCAGCGTCCGCAGCGTTGGGTGCCTTAGACAGAGGCAGCATCCGCCATGTTGGGTGCCTTAGACAGAAGCAGCGTCTGCAACGTTGGGCGCCTTAGACAGAGGCAGCGTCCGCAACGTTGGGTGCCTTAGACAGAGGCAGCATCCGCCATGTTGGGTGCCTTAGACAGAAGCAGCGTCTGCAACGTTGGGTGCCTTAGACAGAGGCAGCGTCCGCAACGTCTACTCTCTCTGCAGCTGTCTCTACTCTCTCTGCAGCTGTCTCTACTCTCTCTGCAGCTGTCTCTACTCTCTCTGCAGCTGTCTCTACTCTCTCTGCAGCTGTCTCTACTCTCTCTGCAACTGCCTCTACTCTCTCTGCAGCTGCCTCTACTCTCTCTGTAGTTGCTACTTCAGCACTCTCTCTCTCCCACTCCCCCAATTTCATTTAATTTAATCAGCAGTTGAGTAAAGCAAAAACGGCGGCCACTCGGTGCTGAGAGTCGGGCAGTTCCGGCATACTAGAGAGTCACACATGAGTATATTTGATTAATTCGTCACAAAGCTCACAAAATAACTTGAGTACAGTCTGGCATTTGAGCAGCTTAACTGCTTGAGAGAGGGCAGAGAGTAAAAGAGTGGCGGGCAGAGAAACCAGAGAGGCGGTAACGCCTGCGGTGCAGACAAACAAGCTGGCAAGGTGAGAAGTTGATGGGTGCATCGGGCACTCAGTCACAAGGGAATTGAAGCAGGCACACCCGTGTCTTAGGGAAATTCATAAAACAGTTTTGAGATAAAGGCGAAAATCGGGATAACTCGAGACAAGAAATAAAAAAGTTAAGTAAATTTTGTCTCCATGCGAGCAGGCAGATGTCAGAAATTTCCAGTCCGCTAGAAAATTGATTACAAGGTCTTGAAAAAATCATAACGTCATTGTAGAAATGGAACTTAGTACTCGTAGTTAAAGTAAAATCTGCCAGTCAGAAAGTTCAATCAAATTTTAGTATGTTTTAATTTGTGCAAAAGTACACAGCACGAAACAAAAGTACATGCGCTGGTATCAAAACATTCGCTAAAATGGTAAAATCGAAACGCTAACTGGAGCAGGCATTTCATCACATATAGGGATGATATTAGGAAGGTTCAAAAACAAGTATTGTAAGCTAGGCTGCCAAAAACAGAAATCTTCAGAAACAGCTTCAGAGGCATCTCGGCTTAGCGCTGCGAGTTCGACTTTCTTGCCAGGAACTCGTGCTCCAGCAGCTCCTGTGCTGACTTTCTCTCCCTGCGGTCTCTGGCGGTGCAGCGGCTGTAGAAATCCCTCAGCTCTGCGGACCGGCCATCCGGTAGGGCGGGGGCGCCACTCCTCTCAAGATGCCGTGCCATTTCCCAGAAGCTTTTGACTTTTGAGAACGGTTCGGTTCCGGAGGCCATCTGGAAGACCGAGCAGCCGAACGCCCAGATGTCCGACTCTCTGCTGTACTGCTCACATTCAGAGGCGGCAATTCCGAGCAGCTCTGGCGCCATGAAGTTTAGAGTGCCTTTGGGTGCCTCTGGGAAAGATGAGTGGCGGCTGACTATCTGCTCCAGCCTGATTGACAGGCCGAAGTCGATCAGCTTGATTCGCGAGTTGTTAGCACAAACAATTATGTTCGAGCAGTTGATGTCTCTGTGGATCACTGGCGGCTGCCGGCTGTGCAGGTAGAGCAGCGCGCGGCAGATCTGCGAGCGGTCGGTCAGTGAGCAGTCATCATTCATGGGAACATGGAACAGGAGCATCAAGGATGCACAATACTCACCTGCTCGCTGAAGTCTCGAATCTTTGGCTCGTCCAGCGGCTGGTTGTCGATAAACCTCTCCAAGCTTGGGCCGTCCAGCAGCTCCATGAACACAACGACTGTGGCGGGCTCCGGCTGAGCGATGTGCAAGAACCTGACGATGTTGGGATGCCGCAGTCGGCACAGGTTTCTCTCGCTCTCAACAGCTGCATCGATGTTCTTCGTTTTCGTCTCCTTCTGATCGCCGAGATGCACAGGCAGGTTGAGAGTCTTGGCGGCGCACCTGATGCCTCTGTCAGTGACAACTTCCTGGATGTCACCAAAAAATCCTCTTGCAACGAAGCGAACGGAGTCCCAGCTGTCCCTGAAAACGGGGCTGTTGGGAAAATTGGAAAGCGAGTCAGGAAGCGTTGAGCCGCTGATCATAATTTTGGCAGACAGCCTAAAATGAGGAGATGCACGGGAGTCAGAGCAGTTGGAGGAATTGGTTGGATTTCATTCCAGTAAAACTCAGCTGCCAAATCAGCCCCCCTCCCACAGATTCGCAGCAAATTGGTCCTATTGTTTTTGAGTCTGATCAGCGCTTCTGCTTCATCGAAAGGAATTGAGCACAATATTTCTCTGAGCTTCAAGCTGGCGCCTCGGTGATCAGTGCACAAAGCAGGGGGGCGCATCTTTAGCATGAGATCATGGTGAGGCCGCTTGACTAATGATTAAAAGTGCAACAGTGGTCTCACCTCTGCATCAGCATCATATCGCACAGGTATCTAAGGCTAGCCGAATTACTGAAAATTTGTACCTGACGATGAGGAACTCGTGCCCCATCAGCTCCAGTGCGGACTTTCTGCTTTTGCGGTCCATGGCGGTGCAGCGGCTGTAGAAGTCCTGCAGCTCCTCTGAGCAGCCCGTCGGCAGGGCGGGGGCGCCGCTGCTTCTCAGCCTCTCGGGCAGCGTGTGCGGCATTTTGTGCTCAGAGAAGGGCCGCCTGCCTGAGGCCATCTGGAAGACCGAGCAGCCGAACGCCCAGATGTCCGACTCTCTGCTGTACCGCGGGCTGTCCGACTCTTCCGGTGCCAGCAGCTCCGGAGCCAAGAAGTTCAGAGTGCCTTCGGGGGTGGCTTTAGAGGCTGAGACGTGAGTGACTGACTCCAGCTTGATTGACAGGCCGAAGTCGATCAGCTTGATTCGCGTGTTGTCAGCACAAATAATCATGTTGGAGCAGTTGATGTCTCTGTGGATCACGAGCGGCTGCCGGCTGTGCAGGTAGAGCAGCGCGCGGCAGATCTGCGAGCGGTCGGTCAGTGAGCAGTCATCATTCATGGGAACATGGAACAGGAGCATCAAGGATGCACAATGCTCACTTGCTCGCTGAAGTCTCGAATCGTCAGCTCTTCCAGCGGCTTGTTGTCGATAAACCTCTCCAAGCTTCGGCCGTTCAGCAGCTCCATGAACACAACGACTGTGGCGGGCTCCGGCTGAGCGATGTGCAAGAACCTGACGATGTTGGGATGCCGCAGTCGGCACAGGTTTCTCTCGCTCTCGACAGCTCTGTGGATCTCTGTGCTCACAGAGGGCAGCTCATCACCGAGCTGCACAGGCAGTCTGAGAGTCTTGGCAGCGCACGTGACGCCCGTGTCAGTTCGAACTTCGTGGACTTCGCCGAAGCCTCCGCGGCCGATGAGGCGAACGACGTCCCAGCGCTCCAGAAATGGGGGGCCTTCGGGTCTGAGGGGATGCGAATTGAGGCAATGAGGGATAATTTGCATGCTGTAGCTGTGTGCTGTAGCTGTGTGCTGTAGCTGTGTGTGCTGTAGCTGTGTGCTGTAGCTGTGTGTGCTATAGCTGTGTGTGCTGTGGCTGTGTGTGCTGTAGCTGTGTTTGCTCTAGCTGTGTGTGCTGTAGCTGTGTGTGTGCTATAGCTGTGTGTGCTGTAGATGTGTGCTGTAGCTGTGTGCTGTAGCTGTGTGTGCTGTAGCTGTGTGTGCTGTAGCTGTGTTTGCTCTAGCTGTGTGTGCTGTAGCTGTGTGTGCTGTAGCTGTGTGTGTGCTATAGCTGTGTGTGCTGTAGCTGTGTGTGCTATAGCTGTGTGTGCTGTAGCTGTGTGCTGTAGCTGTGTGCTGTAGCTGTGTGTGCTGTAGCTGTGTGTGTGCTGTAGCTGTGTGTGCTGTAGCTGTGTTTGCTCTAGCTGTGTGTGCTGTAGCTGTGTGTGCTGTAGCTGTGTGTGCTGTAGCTGTGTGTGTGCTATAGCTGTGTGTGCTGTAGCTGTGTGTGTGCTATAGCTGTGTGTGTGCTGTAGCTGTGTGTGCTGTAGCTGTGTGCTGTAGCTGTGTGTGCTGTAGCTGTGTGTGCTGTAGCTGTGTGTGCTGTAGCTGTGTGTGCTGTAGCTGTGTGTGCTGTAGCTGTGTGTGCTGTAGCTGTGTGTGCTGTAGCTGTGTGTGCTGTAGCTGTGTGTGCTGTAGCTGTGTGTGCTGTAGCTGTGTGTGCTGTAGCTGTGTGTGCTGTAGCTGTGTGTGCTGTAGCTGTGTGTGCTGTAGCTGTGTGTGCTGTAGCTGTGTGTGCTGTAGCTGTGTGTGCTGTAGCTGTGTGTGCTGTAGCTGTCCTGAAGGAACTCACGCCAGTGCCAGTGGCTCGTCGAAGTAAATCTTGCCGTCAAACCTAAATAGGCAGTGCGGAGTCTGAAGTCAGGGGAAGTCAGGTGGGAGCCCAGTCTCTGTGCTTCATTCTATTTTATCGATCTTCATTCTGAATTTAAACTGCCCAGTAGGGAAAATCCCATATTAAATTCTGTAATATCACAGAAAATTGGCACAAAAAAACTACCCACGTTAATTTGAACTCTAATTGTCACAGCAAAATGCTAGCTGGTGCCTCACAGCTCGCAGGCAGCTGAACATTAATATTCAACTGGCAATCTGCAGTCAAACTGCACTGCAAACTCCCTCAATGCAGCTCAGTCAGTGTCTGCTGCCCATTTAAACTACAAAAATGTAAAAATGCCCACTCAGAGCAACTGCAGTCAGCTGCTCAATATTCAGTCATAAATTACAGCATAATGTTTATCAATGATAAATCAAAGTCAGAGAGACATTCTCAGTCGCCATGGAAACTCACCCACGCAGCAGCTCAGCCAGTTCGCTCTTTCCTTTCTGTGTGGCCAAATCCAGCGCAGTCCTGCCGTTTGTGTCCTTTAGACTCCAATCCGCCCCTGAGTCCAGCAGAACCCGACCGACTGCGGCGGCGGTGGCTGGGGGCGAATGGTAGGCTGCCCGCATGAGGGGCGTTGATTCACACTGACCCCTGGCATTGGCGGAGGCTCCGGCAGCCAGCAGAGCGGAGGCTGCGGCAGAATTGCCAGTCTTGGCTGCAAAGTGCAGGCAACTTCCAGCCCATCTATCCGCACAGGTGGGGTCACCCAGCTGCACCAGCTGCTCCCACAGAGCCTCATCAAAGCACGAGCTGTTTCCAGCTGCCTTCATCAACGCGGTGCGACCAAATTCGTCAGGCAGGTCGCAGCTGCCGCGGGTCGCCGCTTGCCGCAGCCCCGCTGAGTCGCCCGCCTCGGCCAGCCGCTCCAGTCTCCGTCGATCCGCCTCCTCCTGCAAAGGCAAGCGAGAAATTTGAGCACACCAGCTCAGCTGCAGCCGCATCGGCACTGCAGATGCCGCTCACCTGGTCTGTCAGGCCGGAGATCCAGCCATCTGCATCCACAACCAGCCGCATCTCCCTGCAACAGCAAAAATGAGCTGCGAATTTGCAATTTTCTCAAATCCTAACTAGAAATTTCTAATTATCTGAGCTGCTCGCAGATGGAGTTTCCAAGAGGACTGCAGCAGCTCTGCAACAATCAGCATTGGCGAGAGCGCATCCGACTTCTCACATGCAGCTCATTTTCCATTTCTGTAGCATGAGTTTCCTTCCACCTCACAATGTCTCACAAAGCACTCACGCACAGCCTCCCAGTTCTCCATCTGCAGCTCAACCCACACACTCTCACTGCACACCGAGGCCCTACAGCTTCCATTCTCGACTGAGATCAACCGGCACCCCATTGGCTGGAGGGCAGCCAGCCAATCACAGCTCTCGTCCATCAAGCAGTCAGCCAGAGACAAGCTCAGCTGACTGGCTCTGATTGGCTGGCCTGAGACTGCAGCTCTGGCCACCCCAGCCGAATGCTGCAAAACTTGATGGACACAGCTAGCAGCGAACTGCTCACTCACCGCTCGATGTAGCTGGCCAGCTCTGAGTGGCCGCTGAGCCTCGCCAGGTCCGACGCCGTCCGACCCTCGAGATCCTGCAGTCCGAGCAGCCGAGTCCTCTTTGAGCTTCCGTGCTGAAAAACCTCATTAAGCCTCCACAGTCTGAGCAGGTGCAGCAGGTGCTTGGCGCATTTCCAGCTTCCAGTCCGCGCCGCGTCCATCAGCGGAGTGGCGCCGTTGTCGTTCCGCAGCCACTTCGCATCGAACGACAGCAGCGTCAGCAGCCGCAGGTGGTCCCGCCGGGCTGCCAGGTGCGCAGCCGTGTCGCCGTTCGCGTCAGCCGCCTTGGGGTTCGCGCCCACCTCAAATAAGTACAAGATGCACTTTTCAGTCTGCACGGGAGTCTCAGGAGCGTCGGCCGCCAGCATGAGGACGGTTCGACGAGCTGCATCAGCGCTGGTGACCAGCTGGCGCGTTGCCAGCCGCCGCACCTGGCCGAAGTCACCTCGGATGACATCGTGGGCGAGAGTCTGGAGATCGGCTGGTGAGTCTCCGACGCTTGCCCGGTTGGTGGGGTCCGGTTGAGTGAGTTCCTGCAACTGCAATTGAGGCACCCAAGCTGCACATTCAAACATGTGAGTGAGTTCCTGCAACTGCAATTGAGGCACCCAAGCTGCACATTCAAACATGTGAGTGAGTTCCTGCAACTGAAATTGAGGCACCCAAGCTGCACATTCAAACATGTGAGTGAGTTCCTGCAACTGCAATTGAGGCACCCAAGCTGCACATTCAAACATGTGAGTGAGTTCCTGCAACTGCAATTGAGGCACCCAAGCTGCACATTCAAACATGTGAGTGAGTTCCTGCAACTGCAATTGAGGCACCCGAGCTGCACATTAAAACATGTGAGTGAGTTCCAGCAGCTGCAATTGAGGCACCCAAGCTGCTCATTCAAACATGTGAGTGAGTTCCTGCAACTGCAATTGAGGCACCCAAGCTGCACATTCAAACATGTGAGTGAGTTCCTGCAGCTGCAATTGAGGCACCCAAGCTGCACATTCAAACATGTGAGTGAGTTCCTGCAGCTGCAATTGAGGCACCCAAGCTGCTCATTCAAACATGTGAGTGAGTTCCTGCAACTGCAATTGAGGCACCCGAGCTGCACATTCAAACATGTGAGTGAGTTCCTGCAGCTGCAATTGAGGCACCCAAGCTGCACATTCAAACATGTGAGTGAGTTCCTGCAGCTGCAATTGAGGCACCCAAGCTGCTCATTCAAACATGTGAGTGAGTTCCTGCAACTGCAATTGAGGCACCCAAGCTGCACATTCAAACATGTGAGTGAGTTCCTGCAGCTGCAATTGAGGCACCCAAGCTGCACATTCAAACATGTGAGTGAGTTCCTGCAACTGCAATTGAGGCACCCAAGCTGCTCATTCAAACATGTGAGTTCCTGCAACTGCAATTGAGGCACCCAAGCTGCACATTCAAACATGTGAGTGAGTTCCTGCAACTGCAATTGAGGCACCCAAGCTGCACATTCAAACATGTGAGTGAGTTCCTGCAACTGCAATTGAGGCACCCAAGCTGCACATTCAAACATGTGAGTGAGTTCCTGCAACTGCAATTGAGGCACCCAAGCTGCACATTCAAACATGTGAGTGAGTTCCTGCAACTGCAATTGAGGCACCCAAGCTGCACATTCAAACATGTGAGTGAGTTCCTGCAACTGCAATTGAGGCACCCAAGCTGCACATTCAAACATGTGAGTGAGTTCCTGCAACTGCAATTGAGGCACCCAAGCTGCACATTCAAACATGTGAGTTCCTGCAGCTGCAATTGAGCCTACAAATATTATTATGCTTTCAGTTTTTTCACTCGAACTTACTTTTTCGTCAGGAAATGGTGATTTCCCTCGCTCTGCCATGGCCGGAGGCTCAGTCCGTCAGTGGCAGGTGTCTCAGCTCAGCCCGAGAGTCCGGCAGGGCAGCGGCCGCCTCTGCAGCAGATTTTATTGGCCCTGGAGCAGCTGTAGCGAGTTCTCAGTACCCAGCCCGGAAGGAACACCACGAGCACACAGAGGAACGCAGAGGCTGGCGAGAACACAGTAGCGAAGCAACAGCCGCAAAATTTGAAACCGGGCATAAAAACCCTCAGCAGGCGGGGGTCGGGCTGCTGCACAGGTAGGGTAGAAAACGACACAATGCACAGCCCCCACGCCAACCCCGCGCACGCACAAAGGCGCAAAACCAGCCCCCCCCCCCGGGGGTACAAAAGCTGGTTTGCGCGTCGACACGCCTCAGAGAAAACCAAAGCACTTCTCACCTGCCTGCTCAGAATGCGGCTGCTTTTGCTGGCTTATGCGGCCGCCTCTGCCCAGCTTTCTGCCTCTCCCATTGGCTCTGGGGGAACAGCAGTACTGCTGCAATATCAGCTCAGCTTCTCCATTCCCCACCAGGTCCCAGCTCAGCTTCCTTATTCTCCATTAGATCCCAGCTTAGCTTCCCCATTCCCCATCAGATCCCAGCTTAGCTTCTCTATTCTCCATCAGATCCCAGCTCAGTTTCTCTATTCTCCATCAGATCCCAGCTCAGCTTCTCTATTCTCCATCAGATCCCAGCTCAGTTTCTCTATTCTCCATCAGATCCCAGCTCAGATTCTCCATCAGATTCCAGCTCAGCTTCTCTATTCTCCATCAGATCCCAGCTCAGCTTCTCTATTCTCCATCAGATCCCAGCTCAGTTTCTCTATTCTCCATCAGATCCCAGCTCAGATTCTCCATCAGATTCCAGCTCAGCTTCTCTATTCTCCATCAGATCCCAGCTCAGCTTCTCTATTCTCCATCAGATCCCAGCTCAGCTTCTCTATTCTCCATCAGATCCCAGCTCAGATTCTCCATCAGATTCCAGCTCAGCTTCTCTATTCTCCATCAGATCCCAGCTCAGCTTCTCTATTATCCATCAGATCCCAGCTCAGCTTTTCTATTCTTCATCAGATCCCAGCTCAGCTTCTCTATTCTCCATCAGATCCCAGCTCAGCTTCTCTCTTCTCCATCAGATCCCAGCTCAGCTTCTCTATTCTCCATCAGATCCCAGCTCAGCTTCTCCATTCCCCACCAGATCCCAGCTCAGCTTCCACATTCCCCATCAGATCCCAGCTCAGCTTCTCCATTCCTCGATGGAATTACCTCCAGCTCGATCAGTTTCCCCATTCTTCATCAGATCGGCTTTATCCACTATAGAAATTTCTATGCGTGACCAAAAAATTTGTGAGTACGTCTTTCGACGCTTCGGGCCGACATTTTGAGCATTAGCAACTATTGAGTCAACCGACTCAACGGAACGTGTAGCCATGAGGCCAAGCTGTTCAACAAATTCGAGATCAGCTGTCAGCAGGGTGTCTTTTGTCCTACAACTGGGAAATCATTTTGACTCCGGTCAGTTAAACGTTTCGAGAAATTGCTGTCAGGCCAAAAATAAAAAGAGCAAGGCTGTTGACAGTTTCACCACGGGGTTGCTCTTTAATTCTTTATCTTGTTAAATCTCACTGCGCCAACAAATCTGTGCTGTTAACGCTAAAGTTGTGACAGGCGTGATGGCTGGCTCTATCCCATTAGGTGTCACAAAATTGAAGGTAGGCCTAACCTAATAATTATGTGAATTATCTCAATCTTAAAACTTTTAAGTTGCCCGGTACTTTCTTCTGAAATACCCTTCCTTCTGTTCTCTCTTACGAGTATTCTTACAATATCAAAACACTGATATGCCTCTGATTTAGGAGCTCAGTGTATTTATGACAATGTGTTTAATTTACTCAGGTTTTTCCAGTCTAACTCAAATCAATATTAACTGAACTCTGTTAGATAATTAAGTGCTTATTCGTATTCTCGGAAATAAACTTTTGTGTGCTACATGTTTAGATGAATCATTTCTCACGTTTTACTTGACGTCACGAGTACTTTTATAGTAAACTTCTCATTTGCGACTCTTACAGCATTAATTGCAGTATAACGAATTTGATAACGTCCACTCAATTTTAGTAAAATAAAATCATGTATAATAACCTACTGAAACGAGAAGAATGTCTTTGCAGAATCTCAGAGACGAAGCCGAGTAGATTTGCCATACACATTCTCAGAGTTTCAGTTGGTTATTTAAATGTATCTCACGAATGCAGGAGCGGAGAATATTGACTAGATTCGCAGAGATTATGAGTATTCTCCGCTCCCTGTATTCGCGGGACGCGTTTTGTCTATGGTAGAAGAAAGTGCTCAACCAACCTCACTCTGGCTCAAGGCGTTAATTTTATTGTCTATGGCAGCGGAGGTTACTTGGTGAGAATCTCCGCTAGCAAAGCACTAGCGACATAGACAAGGCGTACAGGCAAAGTGGGATACGTGTAGGTAAAGTACATTAGGTTAGAATCGGTCAATGCTTGCAAAGGCGCCCTCGTAAAGAGAAAAAATATTTTAAGAACTTTCAGCCGACCGGGTGGCCCGGCATAGTTTGGCAGTTAAAAGTTCAAGTATACTCAACATAAAATATATATGCTAGTTGCTAGCACTTACTGTAGAGCAATTAAGCTCGTCACTTGTATTTTTCATTTTAGCATTCATTTAGGTCGTAATGGGTTCGCACAGTGGAAAACAGAGATCCGCCATATTTCTAAACAATATTGTTGAAATCCAAAGAATGGTCAACCCATAATCTGCCACGTTTCTTTCCAACTAGACGCAACAGGTGAACGTAAATTGGAGTTTTCAATTCAGTTTCTCTGGGCTTTGCAATCAGGTCGATAGCAGCTTGTTTAGCTTTGCTGACTAAAATAAAAGCAACTTCGCTAGAACTCGCAATTCTACAGGAGGAAAGACTGATGCGTAAGAAAGGCGCCTTCGGTGAATTTGTGACGCGAGCTGATTGCTCACATCCTTGCGATAGCTGGTCTTCAGCAGAGCTGATGGGCATGCTGCGGTCCCATTTATCCAAATCATGCGGTGAGAATAGCGATGCTGCATGCCCATCAGTTCCAACCCCAAGGACAACAAAGTCAAAGCTAGGTGGCAGGGCGCTAATATTACTCCTGAAGTTGAGCCAGTTATCCACTTCACTTGCATAAGCATCTGCAGCAGCTCTGCAGCCAGCGACATCCGCAGTAAGCAGCCGTGGAAAGTGAAGATGATGGAGTGGCAATCGGGCAGCTGAAGGAAGTTGCTGCAGAAAGTTTCGATCGATCACGGCTGAGTTGAGTTGCGATTCGTTTTGAGTGACGGATCCGGGATCTGACAATGGAAAGTCAAAACATGTTTTTGTAGTCTTTTGAAATAGGTACACGAATACAAAAAATACGCAACTAAATAACGGACTCGAACATCGCATATTTCTAGTGTACGTTGTGTTCCTGTTCTTTACTAAGCACTTGTACTTATACTTAAGATTTTAAAATAAAAGGTAAACACTGTGTCAGCGTTCAAAACGCTGATATGCTATTTCAAGCTTATCACTGATATTTAATGTTAGACCCACCCATTTGCCTGCACTAAAACAGCATGTTAGGTGGCAAAACAATGGATTCACTCACCATCGTGAACACATCGCTCATCTGTAACCCAAATATGCAAAGTGGTAGCAAAAGCGTTGGCTAAAGTGTCGTCATCCCTTGACAATGCTGCCAGAAACTGCATCAGCATTTGGGCCGACTGGCCACCAGGCAGAGCGAGATGGAACTGATTTTTCTGTCCGTAAACAGTGGCTGTGCTGGCAATGAAAGCCTCCTTAACTTTAGAGGCGATTCGGAATGCCAGCTGTCTGGACAAGGAGAGCGGGGAGCCTCTGTGAAGTAAAAACTCGCAATCGCTGGCTCCATTGCAAACTGCTGGATCCAGACGAATCAAATTAGCTGTTGACTGCAGCGCTTTTGTTGTTTGAGTTGCTTTGGAGCTTGGAGACTCGATTTTGGGAGATGCTGGCCATTGAAGCTGGCCTCTTTGGTTAGCAATTAGGTCGGGTAGCCACTTAGACGGATAGACACGCAACTGAAACATTGTTGTAAAAATGATTGCTAACCAACAAGGCATTTTTTGCTTGCTAGCACTTAGGATTGAAACTTTCGCGTGATGCAAATAAGAAGCTCAGGTTTTTTCGAGTGTTTTAACTGTTTTATTCTGGAAACCACTAACAACTGTGGTTTAAAAGTTTCTTATTACAAGATTCCATGTTGGGAAAGCATCATATAACCATTCCTTCGTTGTAATCGTTACTTCAGGTTTTGCTTACTTCCATTTTCCTAACTAATAACAAGTTTTTGTTTGAGTATGACTTCAGTTTTGAGAATGCAGTATGCTTAAGAATAGTTCCGGGGACGGGGATTAGAATTCATGCAGGTTAAAAATCCGCCGGTTTCACCAGTTTATTGCAGATATACAGTCTTACCCTTGCTCCTAGTCCTAGGCTTCTGGAATAAAGTAGCTTGTACAAAATGAAAAACACAAACTTTCTTTCTCAGGGAAAATCTGGGAGATACTTCTTGCTATCTGGGGGATGCTTTCGGTCTTGGGGATGCTTGCTATTTGGGGGATGCTTGCTATTTGGGGGATGCTTGCTATTTGGGGGATGCTTGCTATTTGGAGGATGCTTGCTATTTGGGGGATGCTTGCTATTTGGAGGATGCTTGCTATTTGGGGGATGCTTGCTATTTGGAGGATGCTTGCTATTTGGGGGATGCTTGCTATTTGGGGGATGCTTGCGGTCTTGGGGATGCTTGCTATTTGGGGGATGCTTGCTATTTGGGGGATGCTTGCTATTTGGGGGATGCTTGCTATTTGGGGGATGCTTGCTATTTGGGGGATGCTTGCTATTTGGGGGATGCTTGCTATTTGGAGGATGCTTGCTATTTGGGGGATGCTTGCTATTTGGAGGATGCTTGCTATTTGGGGGATGCTTGCTATTTGGAGGATGCTTGCTATTTGGGGATGCTTGCTATTTGGGGGATGCTTGCGGTCTTGGGGATGCTTGCTATTTGGGGGATGCTTGCTATTTGGGGGATGCTTGCTATTTGGGGGATGCTTGCGGTCTTGGGGATGCTTGCTATCTGGGGGGTGCTTGCTATTTGGGGGATGCTTGCTATCTGGGGGGTGCTTGCTATTTGGGGGATGCTTGCTATCTGGGGGATGCTTGCTATTCGGGGGATGCTTGCTATTTGGGGGATGCTTGCTCTCTGGGGGATGCTTGCTCTCTGGGGGATGCTTGCTCTCTGGGGGGATGCTTGCTATCTGGGGGGATGCTTGCTATCTGGGGGGATGCTTGCTCTCTGGGGGATGCTTGCTATCTGGGGGGATGCTTGCTATCTGGGGGATGCTTGCTATCTGGGGGGTGCTTGCTATCTGGGGGATGCTTGCTATTTACTGGGAATGCCTGTTATCTTTGTAAAAACTTGAATAAGGTGATTTAAAAAACTGAAAAAGGATTTGGATGAATAATTTCAGCAAGTTGCTTATTTGGGCGCCCCAAAGGGGAGCACTAGATTGCTAGTGATAGTCTAAAGGTACATATTCTAGGACATAACATTGAGCTATCAAGAAATTTACTAAACTTAGTACTTCTATTAGAGAAGAATATTAAATGATATAAAAGGACCCAGCCTCACCCCAGAATCCTCATCGTCCAGCTCTGCTAAGTCCGCTACAGCAGCCAATGCCGGGTCCCAGAGACGCCAGGAGGCCAATAAGCTCGGCAACCCAACAAAGCAAGAATTTATCGGTGACTCAGATGAGCTCCTTAGCAGCTGCCTCACAACTGCAACATAGGAATTCTGAGACTCCTGTTCGGACACAGCGCTGAAAAACGCATATCGATCCGTTGGAAAGCGCAACAATGACTCAGTCTCGGCCGCATCTTCGCCAGACGACAGACCAGCTTCGTTGCTGGGCAACACGGAAAGACCGGCGCTGGGTCGGCAGCGAAGACCGCTGGAACAGGCAATGAGAGGTCGCGCCAGGCCAGTTGCCTTGGCGTCGCCGCCAACAAAGACCAGCAGCTCGTCCTCGGTGCGTTCAGTTGCCAGTTGAAATCTTAGCCGAATGAAGGACGCCTTGAAAGCCAGCCGCTTGCCGGCTGAAGCAAAAATTGGCACGGATTGCCAGCGAGCGCTGCGGCAGACGGTCAGCCCGGCAGCTGCGAATGTCGGAGTGGCAGAGGAGCCGCCGAAGCCGGCGTACCGGCCAGCCAAGAGGTGCCGCTCGCCCAGCAGCGGGCAGTAGGCAGCTAAGAGGCGCGACTTCTCCGATTCCAGCCAGTCGGGAGGGGGCGGCTCCGAGGGCGGCAGATCCATCAGCAGCAGGCTCAGCATCTCCGTCAGGTGGTTCTGCATCACGTCGCGAATGACGCCCTCGCTGTCGTAGAATGCCAGACGGTCTGGTGCGGAAGATGTGGCAAAGGAAGCTCATTATTGAAATGAAACAATGAATGAATTGGCGAAGCCTGTCTCACCTTCGACGCCCAGACTCTCCCAGATGGCGGCCTCAACGCGGGTAACATGGGCTGAGGAGAGAAGCGACTCCAGGTGCGGATTGGCCTGTCTGGAATTGGCACAAACAGACAGCACTTGCTTATGTACTTCGGTTGAGGCCGCGAGGGTTTAGTGGGTTAGGGAGCCATTATTGATTTATTTCAACTCTCCGCTGCCCAGATCCAGATCATCCTTTACCTTCAAGTTTTACCTATTTGTTGTACTTTGTACTCATGTCCTGACAAATAATAAAATTACCATTTAAAAAAATTGAAGACACAAAATATCGCATGCAAAAGTAAGTTTAGTAGCACACCATTGTCTACTTTTGTTGTTTACACAGCTCCACTTGTTTTAGTTTCAATTGAAGCTTTGAGCTGCTGACGGTGATGCAAATCGGCCCTTAGCGATGACTGCTGCTCATGGCGACTGAAACTTCTGACTTCTGAATCAGATTTGTTTATTTTTGTGTCGTAGCATCAAGATAAAATAACAAATTTACTAAAAACACTGCAAATGGATACCGTAGCTAAATGATTATCTTATCTTACAATCGAAATGCGAACCATAAAATGTTAGTGGTAATTGTATCGACTATTGTTTGGTGTTATGTCCCTGTCTCTTGGTGGGGCGCCGCTGTCTCTTGGTGGGCGCCCCTGTGTCTTAGTGGGCGCCCCTGTCTCTTGGTGGGCGCCCCTGTGTCTTAGTGGGCGCCCCTGTCTCTTGGTGGGCGCCCCTGTGTCTTAGTGGGCGCCCCTGTCTCTTGGTGGGCGCCCCTGTGTCTTAGTGGGCGCCCCTGTCTCTTGGTGGGGCGCCGCTGTCTCTTGGTAGGCGCCCCTGTGTCTTAGTGGGCGCCCCTGTCTCTTGGTGGGCGCCCCTGTGTCTTAGTGGGCGCCCCTGTCTCTTGGTGGGCGCCCCTGTGTCTTAGTGGGCGCCCCTGTCTCTTGGTGGGCGCCCCTGTCTCTTAGTGGGCGCCCCTGTCTCTTGGTGGGCGCCCCTGTCTCTTGGTGGGCGCCCCTGTCTCTTGGTGGGCGCCCCTGTCTTCTTAGTGGGCGCCCCTTTCTCCTTAGTGGGCGCCCCTGTCTCTTAGTGGGCGCCCCTGTCTCCTTAGTGGGCGCCCCTGTCTCTTAGTGGGCGCCCCTGTCTCCTTAGTGGGCGCCCCTGTCTCTTGGTGGGCGCCCCTGTCTCTTAGTGGGCGCCCCTGTCTCTTAGTGGGCGCCCCTGTCTCCTTAGTGGGCTCAAAGCTGGCAAAGCTGGGCAAAGCTGGCAAAGGCAAAAGCTGGGCTCCTGTCATTCATTTGTCGAGTTTGGTTGCCACTTTCATTTTAGTTAATAAAAGACTAGTTGAAAACTGCTCCGTCCTTGTAATCGTCATTTGCAATTTCAGAAATTAAAATGATCCCCTGCAAATTCAATATCGCAAACTACAGCCAAGACGCAAGGGCGGCCGTAGCCCAGTAGTCCAACGCGGCGCTCTGATGTACCAGCGGCCCAGGCTCGATTCCAAGTGCAGTCACATTTGTAGTAGGTTTAAGCTAAATTGGAATCTTGGCTTGGTTCTGCTCGTGCAATTAACGCCCTTCAAGGCCAACCCCCAAGGCATAGTGAAGTGTACATGCCTAACGATGAATGGGGGGGGGCAAACGGCAACTTAAACCGAGGGACTCTGTGACATCCGCCAGCTTTTCGTTTTTCGAGGAGGCTCTTCCCCCTCCTTTTCGTTCTGGCCTGGCGTGGAAGCGGCTAGCTTCCTCGTCTTGGTCTGCTGGTGGGGGACGGATCCCCCCTGCTGCTTTTTTGCGGGGCAGGTGGCTGCTAAGTAGTTGGCTGCTGGCTAAGCGCCAACTACCCATCGACAGCCCTTAGTTGCAACTGGTACCACACGGGTTCTCGAGGGCCGCTCTTGTGGGGGAGGGCTCGGGCGTCGGCTGTCAACTCGACCTGGCGCCTGTGTCCCAAGCCCGCAGCCGGCCTCCCGCCCCCTGATCTTGCAGAGTGTGGACCGGGGGCCTGCCGGAGCCTCGCCTGGGAGCAATCCTGGGATAAGACGGCAACCCAAAGCTTCTCTGCTGTTTACCGTGGCAGAGGGTAGCTCCACGGAGCTGGCTGGGGGTATATCCAGTCCCCGAGCGGTTACCCCCCTCTTTTCTACATTTCAGTTTTTCCATTTCAGCCTACTCTGCATGGATAAATCAAAACCATCTGACACGGCTCGGGAGCCGTCAATTCCCGCGGCCGGGGGTCCGTCAATCCCCCAACCCTCCAACATGGAGGTTGATTCTGCCGCGAATCCCGCGGAAACCCCCGCACCTCGCTCAGGTGCGTCCACCTCTACCCCCGCTACAGGGGCGTCTCAAAATGACGGCTTCCAGGTCGTCAACCGTCGCAGGCGCGATGATAAAACCTCGGCTGGCTCTGAGCGGAAAAGGCAGCAGCCAGACGAGCGTACCGACCCCTCGCTAGACCCCAAGAGGCCAAAGGAGGCCAATGCTGGCACGTACGCCAAAGTGGCGACGGAGCCGAAATTTAAAATCTGCGTGCGCGCGGCTAGCGGTACGCTGACCACCGCCCAGATGGAAGCATCGATCGGCATGATTGATGACTTCCTCTGGGAAAACGACGCCCTCGACATCAAAGTCGAGGCGATTCGAAACGCCAACGGCAGCGTCATCCTCGCCTTCAAGGACGAAGCCCAGCTCGAGCTCGCGCTGGCTAACCTGGTGTCCATCTCCTGGGACACCTGCACGACCGCCCTCCCGCCTTTGGTCGTTGAGCGTGCCCGACCACCGCCGCCCTGCAGGCGCTACCGAGCCTTCTACTCCGGCTCGAGAAGCATCGAGGAGATCCGCGCCCGGCTCCTCAGTAAAAACCCCGACCTACCTCAGGACGGTATCCGGGCCTTCAAGGAGGTTCCGGCAAAAGGCGCTCCCGGCAAGACCCTGTACATGGGTTTCTCCGCGGAGTGGGAAGACGCCCTCAAGAAGGACGATTTTGCCGCCTACATCGGAGCGTGGAAGATCGTCTTCCACCTGCTGCTCAGGCGTCGTCCAGCCGGCGATCGGCGCCGAGGTGAGTCCGTGAGCTCGGATAGCTCTGGGAACGAGTAATGCCGTTCCCAACCCCGTGCCAAACTAGGAGCGGGGCGCTGAGGGCGAACCTTAACGGCCAGCCCAATGATGACACTGCCACCAGCAACCAAATAAATAATCCGCCGCCGGCGAACCAACCTGTTAACCTGCACATTATTCAGATCAACCTGCACCACGCCCTTGCAGCATCGAGCAACCTTTCAGGCACCTTTGCCAACAAGGAAGTTGACATCTACCTTATTCAGGAACCGTATACCCGCAAGGGGAAGCCGACCTGCCTGCCGCCAGGCTATCAGGTTCTGTACCTCTGCGCGAACGACACCCCCAGGGCTATCGCCCTCGTCAAAAACGACCTCCCGGCCACTATTATGCCAATGTTTTGCTCTAAAGACATGTGTACTTTCTCAGTCTTTGACTTGACCTTCGTTTCCGCTTACCTGGACATCCAGGAAGACGTCCCTCCCCCCTCCTGCAGGAGCTGGCGGACTTCTGTAATCTCCAGGATCGGAAGCTTATCGTTAGCTGCGATGCTAACGCCCACAACACTGCCTGGTCTAGTAGCGATACTAACAGGCGCGGTGACTTACTAATTGATTTCATTAACTCCTCCTCGTTACACATTTGCAACAGAGGCAGCAAACCCACATTTATTGTCTCTAATCGGCGTGAGGTTATCGACCTCACTCTCGTCTCCAACAACGCCCTCAATCAGGTCCACAGCTGGCTGGTTAGGGATGACCTCCCATCGCTTTCCGACCACTCGTACATTCAGTACAGCATCAGCTCCGTCGGAGCCCGTCATGAGAACCGGGACCGCCTTAATTTGAAAAAGGCCGACTGGACAGGTTTTCGAAGAGACCTGCTAAAACTCCTGACCGAAGCCAACTTACCGGACTCCAGCGAGGATCTCCCTGGCATTGAGCATCGGTGCAACTCCCTCGTTGAGATCCTAAACACCGCCATACGCGCTAACGCCCCTAAGCTGTTTTGCAGGAAGAAATACTCTCCTTGGTGGAGTCAAGAGCTCACTCGCATGAAGAAAAACACCCGCCGACTGCAACGCCTCGCAAACGGCTCGAATACTCCAGAGGACTGGGAGAACTACCACTCTGCTCTGAGGATGTACAAAAGTACTATCCGAAGGGCTAAGAAGACCACCTGGAAAGCCTACTGCGCCGGCCTGGAAGGGCAACACCCCACAGCCCGGCTGGTCAGGACTCTCAGGCACGACACGCTAGCTCAGTGTAACTCCCTTCTGCACCTGGATGGTAACTACACTACCAGTGCCGAAGGTTCGCTAAATCTTCTTTTCTCCACCTGCTTTCCGCAGGTTGACGAACCGGAGTACGTGGTCGATGACCACAGGCCTTGTGATCACAAGCTTTTCCAGCAGTGCGCCACCCCCAGCTACTCCAGCTGGCAGCAAATTCTTTTAAACCGTATAAATCGTCTGGCCCTGACAATATCGCCCCCTGTATCCTGCAGGAGGCGCTAAAGCTGCAAAACTTTGCTGATTCTTTCTCTAAATTGCTTGTTGACTGTTATACCACAGGTTACATTCCCACAATCTGGAGAATGTCCAGAGTCGTGTTCATCCCGAAACCTGCTAAGGGTGACTACACCAACGTGAAATCCTTCCGGCCCATCAGCCTCACTTCCTTTTGTGTTAAGCTGATGGAGAGGCTCATCCTGTGGAGGCTTCGAGAGTGCGACCTGCGCTCCGACCCTGTCAGTAAGTACCAGTACGCCTTCCAGTCTGGGAGGACGACTGAGCATGCTCTCCACGCCATTACCTCCAAAATTGAGAGTGCCATCCTTAGCAAACAACTCGCTTGCGGGTTGTTCGTTGACTTCGAAGGAGCATTTGACAATGTCCTCTTCCGCTCCTTCAGAAATTCTCTTTCCCGCAGGAATGTAAGACACAGCATTGTTCGCTGGATTTATTTTATGATCCGCAAAAGGTTTGTGACATCCACACTTATGGGCGTTACCCTCACCCGGGCGGTGATGAAAGGCGGCCCGCAAGGTGGCGTGCTAACTCCACTTCTCTGGAATCTCGTCATGGACGAACTTCTAACCGCTGACATTCCCAGCAGTATCACCAGGGCGGGCTACGCCGATGACGTTGCCGCGGTCGTCAGCGGACCCGACCCCGCCACTCTGCGCAACCTGATGCAGCAATTCGCCGACAAGGCGGCCGACTGGGCTACACAGCATGGCCTAAAAATCAGCGTCACTAAGACTGTCGCTGTCGTTTTCACCAAGCGCCGTAAGTGGGAGATGAAAAACCTCACTGTCTATGGCAGAAACATCCCCTTCAAGAAGGAGGTCAAATACCTCGGTGTGACGCTAACGCATGACCTGCGCTGGACGAAGCACCTTGATAACGTCATCGGTCGGGCAAAACGCTGCTTTGCCCAGCTGCGCAGAGCCATCGGGCCGACTTGGGGCCTCTCGCCTAGAACGGTCCGTTGGATTTATACCGGCATCATCCGGCCCAGTATCACATACGCGAGTCTCATCTGGACTAGCGTGCTGGAGCAGAAGGCCGCCCGTCAGCGGCTGTACCAGCTTCAGGGCAGCATTTGCCGTGCCATCACAGGTGCGTACCCGTCCACCCCTTACGAGGGGCTGAACACTATCCTTAACCTACCTCCGCTTCACCTATTTATTAGGGCGGAGGCTATGAAGTCTGCCTCCCGGCTTATCAGAGATAAAACGTTAAATAACGCGCCCTCTGGCTTTATCCCAATGAAAACATTAATCCCGCATATGGACTTTGTCCGCCGCGACCTTAACAACATCCACATGGACCTGGGCAATGTGGATAGTCGACCTCCCGCCCTCAACATCAGGAGGGGCTTCAAGACCGCCATCCCTGGCCGAGACAACATTCCGCTGGATGTCGGTGTGAACCGGCGCAGCCAGGGCATTCACTGCTTCACCGACGGCTCGCTGTTCAACGGCCGCGCTGGAGCGGGTATTGCCATTTTCCACGAGGGTAAGATGCTTCTCCAGGAAAGTCTGCACCTCGGTGAGAACACCTCAGTTTTCCAAGCTGAAATTTGCGCCATCGAGCAGTGTGCCCAGCAACTGTTTCAGGCGAACATTAATAATTTTGACATTAATTTCTACACTGATAGCCAAGCTGCTATTAAGGCCTTAACCACTGAGAATATCTCCGCTGCTACAGTATCTCAATGCCACCGCAGTGTGCAATCTCTCTCAGTCCTTAACAGGATTAGAATTATCTGGACACCTGGTCACAGCAACATCCTGGGCAACGAGCTCGCAGACTCTCTCGCCAAGGAGGGCAGCAACCCAGACGGCAACCACCGTCTGATGAGGCTACCCACCCCCAGGTCGCAAGTCACCCGCCATATCAAGAGGTGGCTCCATCAGCAGCACCAGCTCCACTGGAACAGCTGCACCGAGTACAGGCAGAGCCGCTCTGCCATGCCTAACCTGAACAGGAAAGTCTCTGATTATCTGATTTCGCTTAACAGAACCGACCTCAGGGAGATGTGCATGGTCCTAACCGGCCACGGATTCTTCCAGAGACATATATCGTTGCAAACCGGTTGCCCTCCCACCTGCCCCTTCTGTGGCATAGGAGAGGAGACCGCGGAGCATCACGTCACCTTCTGCCCTTACTTCAACAAGGCGCGGCACAAATACCTCGGCCACCCCCAGCGGATGGACGAGCTGACCACCGCGGACAATATCCGAGACCTCCGCGCCTTCGTCCGGGACTCCGGCCGGATGAGGGTCGCCGATGCCTCCACTGCGGACCTGCCGACTACTGGCGGGGACTGGGCGCACCCCCAAGGCTAATCCTTGTGCTCTTTTACCTTGGGGTTGCGATAGGGGCCTCGCGGCCTATTCGCGGCGCCTGCGCCCCCCGTCAGTAGTAAGTAAGTAAGTAAGTAACGATGAATGAAGTCAGGGCCGCTGTACACTCCTGTGTAAGCGTATGCCTGTGCGTATGACTGCGTACGTATCCGCGAGCTTGTGTGCCTGCTCAGGGGAGTCGGCAGAATGGGCAGCAATGCCTCTCGCCGGTTGTGTGACAATGTCGCTCAAAGTGCGCCAGGGAGCACACACCTGCCTCTAAGTATAAAAAACTGAAGCCCAGACGCACCTGAACTGCAGCAGGCTCGCCAGCACAGGCTTAGCCAGGTAGTGATCAACTCGATGAAGCTGGGCCTCGCTGACCCCAGCCTCCGCCAGCTCAGCTGCCAGACTCTCCGCAGACTCCGCATCGGATCCAAACGGCTTCTCCAGCACGAACTCGTTGCTGGTTGGCGAGCCGGCTGGGTGAGGACAGGCCAGCTGCACCGCCCGTGCCACATCCGCGTAGGAACGCGGCGGGATGGACAGGTAGAAGATTCTGCGCCTGCTGGAGATGGCGCCATCAGGTGCGGGTGACTCATCGGGATCCTGGGGTGAGAATGCATGCAGTTTAATTTACACTATTCTACATGTACTGCTTGTAAAATCATCTTATATCATATCTCATTCATTATTATTATCTACCATTCACAACTGCTACAATCCTATCCACAATTGCCACACTAAAATTCCCAATTGCCACACTCCCATCCACAATTGCCACACTCCCATTCCCAATTGCCACACTCCTATCCACAATTGCCACACTCCCATCCACAATTGCCACACCCCATTCACAATTGCTTGCACTCCCATTCACAATTGCTACACTCTCATTCACAATTGCCACACTCCCATTCACAATTGCCACACTCCCATTCACAATTGCCACACTCCCATTCACAATTGCCACACTCCCATTCACAATTGCCACACTCCCATTCCCAATTGCCACACTCCTATCCACAATTGCCACACTCCCATTCCCAATTGCCACACTCCAATCCACAATTGCCACACCCCATTCACAATTGCTTGCACTCCCATTCGCAATTGCTTACACTCCCATTCACAATTGCTTACACTCCCATTCACAATAGCTAACACTCCTATTCTCAATTGCTAACACTCCCATTCTCAATTGATAACACTCCCATTCTCAATTGCTAACACTCCCATTCTCAATTGATAACACTCCCATTCTCAATTGCTTACACTCCCATTCTCAATTGCTTACATTCCCATTCTCAATTGCTAACACTCCCATTCTCAATTGATAACACTCCCATTCTCAATTGCTTACACTCCCATTCTCAATTGCTTACACTCCCATTCTCAATTGATAACACTCCCATTCTCAATTGCTAACACTCCCATTCTCAATTGATAACACTCCCATTCTCAATTGCTAACACTCCCATTCTCAATTGATAACACTCCCATTCTCAATTGCTAACACTCCCATTCTCAATTGCTTACACTCCCATTCTCAATTGCTTACACTCCCATTCTCAATTGCTTACACTCCCATTCTCAATTGCTTACACTCCCATTCTCAATTGATAACACTCCCATTCTCAATTGCTAACACTCCCATTCTCAATTGATAACACTCCTATTCACAATTGCCACACTCCCATTCACAATTGCCACACTCCCATTCTCAATTGATAACACTCCCATTCTCAATTGCTAACACTCCCATTCTCAATTGATAACACTCCCATTCTCAATTGCTAACACTCCCATTCTCAATTGCTTACACTCCCATTCTCAATTGCTTACACTCCTATTCACAATTGCCACACTCCCATTCACAATTGCCACACTCCCATTCACAATTGCCACACTCCCATTCACAATTGCCACACTCCCATTCACAATTGCCACACTCCCATTCACAATTGCTTACACTTCCATTCACAATTGCCACACTCCCATTCACAATTGCCACACTCCCATTCACAATTGCCACACTCCCATTCACAATTGCTTACACTTCCATTCACAATTGCCACACTCCCATTCACAATTGCCACACTCCCATTCACAATTGCCACACTCCCATTCACAATTGCCACACTCCCATTCACAATTGCCACACTCCCATTCACAATTGCCACACTCCCATTCACAATTGCTTACACTTCCATTCACAATTGCTTACAGTCCCATTCACAATTACCACACTCCCATCCACAATTGCTTACACTTCCATTCACAATTGCCACACTCCAATTCACAACTGCCACACTCCCATTCACAATTGCCACACTCCAATTCACAATTGCCACACTCCCATTCACAATTGCTTACACTTCCATTCACAATTGCCACACTCCCATTCACAATTGCCACACTCCCATTCACAATTGCCACACTCCCATTCACAATTGCCACACTCCCATTCACAATTGCTTACACTTCCATTCACAATTGCTTACAGTCCCATTCACAATTACCACACTCCCATTCACAATTGCTTACACTTCCATTCACAATTGCCACACTCCAATTCACAACTGCCACACTCCCATTCACAATTGCCACACTCCAATTCACAATTGCCACACTCCCATTCACAATTGCCACACTCCCATTCACAATTACCACACTCCCATTCACAATTGCCACACTTCAATTCACAATTGCCACACTCCCATTCACAATTGCCACACTCCAATTCACAATTGCCACACTCCCATTCACAATTACCACACTCCCATTCACAATTGCCACACTTCAATTCACAATTGCCACACTCCCATTCACAATTGCCACACTCCAATTCTCAATTGCTAACACTCCCATTCTCAATTGATAACACTCCTATTCACAATTGCCACACTCCCATTCACAATTGCCACACTCCCATTCTCAATTGATAACACTCCCATTCTCAATTGCTAACACTCCCATTCTCAATTGATAACACTCCCATTCTCAATTGCTAACACTCCCATTCTCAATTGCTTACACTCCCATTCTCAATTGCTTACACTCCTATTCACAATTGCCACACTCCCATTCACAATTGCCACACTCCCATTCACAATTGCCACACTCCCATTCACAATTGCCACACTCCCATTCACAATTGCTTACACTTCCATTCACAATTGCCACACTCCCATTCACAATTGCCACACTCCCATTCACAATTGCCACACTCCCATTCACAATTGCTTACACTTCCATTCACAATTGCCACACTCCCATTCACAATTGCCACACTCCCATTCACAATTGCCACACTCCCATTCACAATTGCCACACTCCCATTCACAATTGCCACACTCCCATTCACAATTGCTTACACTTCCATTCACAATTGCTTACAGTCCCATTCACAATTACCACACTCCCATCCACAATTGCTTACACTTCCATTCACAATTGCCACACTCCAATTCACAACTGCCACACTCCCATTCACAATTGCCACACTCCAATTCACAATTGCCACACTCCCATTCACAATTGCTTACACTTCCATTCACAATTGCCACACTCCCATTCACAATTGCCACACTCCCATTCACAATTGCCACACTCCCATTCACAATTGCCACACTCCCATTCACAATTGCTTACACTTCCATTCACAATTGCTTACAGTCCCATTCACAATTACCACACTCCCATTCACAATTGCTTACACTTCCATTCACAATTGCCACACTCCAATTCACAACTGCCACACTCCCATTCACAATTGCCACACTCCCATTCACAATTACCACACTCCCATTCACAATTGCCACACTTCAATTCACAATTGCCACACTCCCATTCACAATTGCCACACTCCAATTCACAATTGCCACACTCCCATTCACAATTGCCACACTCCCATTCACAATTGCCACACTCCCATATACAATTGCTTTTCCATTATAAACTTCTTTAATTAACATACTGGCCTTACAATAAGAATTCTTACTTGTAACTAAAAATGGATAATATAAATATGTGATAGAATTTCACAGAAAGCATTCACGTAAGAACTTTCACATTCAACTACATTCACCTGACTACACAGTCTCTCATAGCCAGCCCGATCTCGAACTCCCTGATGCAGCTTGACTTTCTCAAAGAACCAGTCTCTGAGCTCTGGCTCAGCCCCAGCCAAGAATCTGTCAGCATTGAGGCTGCCCCGGGTGACGCAGTGCAGCTGCAGCGACGGCCGCTCAAGCTGAACCAGACGAAATGCCGGCCACAGATACCGCTGTGCCAGGTCTCCTGTGCAGCCGAAAATGAACACTTGATGGCTGGCACTTGCTGGAGCAGCAGAACCTGATGCTGCCGCACACATTGATGCATGCAGCAGTGGCAGCAGCAATGCAAGAGCAAGCTGCCAAAGCAGCAACCAGCAAGGCTGCTTCATCCAATACTGAGCTCAACATGGAATAGAGAGATCGAATGTTTTTCTACTATGAATTTTCAGATTTTAGTACATAAATACACGTAGCATTAATTGGACGATCAAGTGAAACACTTTGGTACCTCTGTCTACATATGTTCAATTTACAATATCTACAGTAAAAGTTATTTTTGCAATTTTACCATATGCTCGTAAATGCCTGTTTCCCGATATCAAAGGTCAGCAAACTGTCTTATTGGCTGCATATGGCCTGCAGAGACATTTTTGCCTCTAGGTAACTCAGGGAGTGGCAACTGGAAGTCTTTCTGTTGCAGGCCTCTAAATACCCACTTAGCTGCCCTGCTACTGCGCTGGGAGCTCATCTGTGAAAGAGAATCAAATCTGTGTGTTTCAACAGCCTTTGTTTTCTGTCCTAGGAAGCCATTGCCAGGCTCATCTATCTTATTGCTACATTCTGCTACATTTGACATTTTACTTTGGCATTCATGGCCTAGCTAATGCTACATTGACTGCCTCCTATTTTTCTTATTTGGGGTTAGGGGTTGCTTTCACTACCTCTTGTGCTACTTTGTGCCATAGACCTTTGCCTGCTTACTGGCTGTATCTTTTGCTGTTAGTATGTGATTGGTTAATATCTTCATTTATTTTTCTTAAGGCTTATTTTTTGTTAGCCTAAAGTGAAATAGGCGATCTACCTCTCCTTGCACTGTACTTTGTGCCACATTTGTGCACTGTGCTCTATAACTCTGTTGGGGGGGGGGGGGTTGCTCACCCACTTATTTGCCTATACACTGCCCCTCTGTAAAACATAACTTGCTCTGACTTAGCAGCTCAATCTTTTATGAGTAACTCCTTCTTTTAATCTTGTTTGCTTGTTTGTGTACTCTTTATGGTTCTTTGCCAATTACTTTGTGAGAAATTAGCCAAATAAACTTATTGTTACTTAGGGGTCACTTTCTCCACCTGTTTTGCTACTTTGTGCCATAAACTTTTGCTTACCAGCTGGTTGTATCTTTTGCTGCTGGGTGTGATTGGTTAACTCTTCTTTTATCTTGTATCTTATTGTATATTTAATCTCTTTATTTTTTTATTCTCTTATCTAGCCTACTCGTACAGTCATTAACTTAATTTAGCCCATATAGTAAAAAGTTTACCACTCCTATACCACAATGTATAATTTTTAGCATGCATTTGTTTTTGATATGCACATTGACATGGATTGGATTTGACAGTGCATAAGGTGTGGAGACATCTAAATATACTAAATAGTATACTATATATTAAGCCAAATATAGGCTGCCATAGACAAAAACATTGTTGCTATCTGGAAAATGATTGACAAGGACTAGCAAGTGACCTGTGGCAAGATCCAAGAGGCTTTTGTCATTGGATCAATAGCTGCTATGACCATCCTGCACAACAAGTGGAGCCTCCAAATGATGTGCCTAATGGGTACCCCACAACCTGACAGAGGACTAGAAAGCAGCAAAGGTGAATTGGTTCAAGTTCATTTTTAAAGGATTTGATTTTGGCACCTTAAAATGATGCTGGAAGATCACCACAGGTAATAAGACCTGGGTCTACCAGTGCAACTCAGAAACCAAGCAGCAGTTGGCAGTTTGGCTCTCTCCAGATGATGTCACCCCAATGAAGGTCAAGTGGGCTTGCAGTGGCGGGAAGTAGATGGTGGCAACTTTCTTTAACCAGGCTAGTTACCTGGTGACTGTGGTACTCTAAGATGGGTATACATTCAATGCAAACTAGTATATTAAACAGTGCTTGCTACTTATGTTTGATGCATGGCATAGATTCCAGCCATATACGAGTAATCATACTAGACTTTGTGGCCCGTGATTACACATTGCTGCTACAACATTGGTATTTCTAGCCAAGAATAGAGCTCGGCTAGTAATGCATACATCCTGTATATTCCCCTGACCTAGCACCCTACGACTTCTTTCTCTTCCCTTTGATGAAGAACCAACTGCGTGTAAGACTCCATTTGAGAGCCATGTAACAGCAAGAATTAAGTTCAAATGGATAGTTTTAGCAGTGCTAGAATAGTGGGCTGGAGTCTAGAAAATGGTTTGACCAGATGAGGAAATGTGTACAAGCTAGAAGCAACTACTTTGAAAAAATTTGATAGAAATTTTGCTTTAGACACTAATGTATTTCAAAACTTGTATGCCCTTTGTGATGATATTAGGCGTATAAACTTGAAATAAGTTTGATATATTAAATTAAAATTATTTTAATTGCCTAGAATAATATCTTTGTGACTGAATCTTTGTGGATTAGTGACTTGAATTCACTTTTACCCTATGACCTATGTATCTAAGGGGGCAGGCAATCACATGAGCTTGGACAAAATTACCTATGTTAGGGGACCAAACATCTTCATCTAATTTCTTATAACTTCAAGAATTTCGAATGAATTATCTCACCAGGCTACTATTTGAGCCAGGAGAAAGTAATATATCAAATATGAATTTCTGCTAGATAAGCAAAATAAAAATAATAGGATCATGAAAAAGAGAATTTACAGATCGACAGTGGTGGTACTCAGTCAAACTTCTCATAGTACTTGACTCATATTTCGAACACGTTAATTCTAAGCCTTTAATTCTAAATTAAGGCCAGAAAAGACTGCTGACTATGACATCAGCACCCGCCTTCTTGTGGCAGTCAGGCTGCTACCATTGCTTATTAATTTTCTGTTAATAATATTGTGGTAGGTCGGTCTACCACTAGGAGGATGGCAGCAATTGTGGTAGCGGGGTCTACCAACTGATTTCGTGATTTCTCCGATGACTGGACAATTCTGCATCACGACCATTTGTTGCCCCTTTTGCTGGTTTCCGTGCTCCCCTCCCCTCCCCTTCCTTTGGTCCCTTTTGGCCTTTGTCTGGCCTTTGTTTTTCCAGTTTGATCTCGTTGGCCCCGTTTTTCCGCTGGTTGCCCCATTGCCTACCCCACTCGTTGCATGCTAATATTTAACACTCAATTTATGACATTATTTTATTCCTCTTGTGCTCTTTTACTCCTGTGCTCTTGTGCACTAGCAATCTTGTGCTCATTCTTGCTCTTATAACAACTAAGTAGCCGTTAAATTTGCAAGTAGTGCTTAATAGTTTCCTTTAAACTAGCTTTTATTTTACTACATCCTCGCACTGCCAGATCATAATAATAATCTCGTCGACCCAATTAAATAATTAGACTACATTAATTAATCACTGCATCAATTACATTGTTCCGCCAACAAAACATTTAGTCAACAACAATTATTCATTTTCATTAGTTAATGGAAGCCTTATAGTTTATCTTGAGTAATTTTCCTACGGGGCATAAAACAAACAATTTATCTCAACTCCAAACGAGCTCTGAGATTTTAATGTTCTGTAATACGACAAATTATGGTGGTAGCAGCTCTACCCTACTGACAGTATTCAGTTAAGCAAATCGACGTACATCAATCTACGGTGTCAATATCAGCGTCTACCCTCTGAACGACCGTGCCTGTCAAAAGACCGCTTGCCTACAACAACGACTACCCTCCCGCCTGAATTAAGGACCCCAGCAGACGGACTATCAAGGAGAAAATTGATTCAAGTTAATCCGTGCAACTTTCCAGCTTTACTGGTGCCGATATAACGAAGCTGGCAGTTCAAAAGTTTAGAAACCGCCAACCCACCAAAGATTTCTTTTCTCCGCCCCCACCTCACAATCACTGACGCGGACGAAATGGTTATCCATCGGCTGACGATTGACATCACTTTTCTGCTCCTGTTGTTCCCCTGCCTGTTCCCCCAACTGTCCCTTCCGCTGCTCCCCCATTCGCTCTATTTGGTGCCCCCACCCTTTGTTTGTTTATTTTAGTGTTTCCAGCTACCGGTTTTTTTCCTTTTCCCTCGGGTGACCCACTTGCTATCCCAATTGGTGACCTACCCTCTGGGATTAACCATGCCTGATGCTATATGTCCTGTTTATTCAATTTGCTGCTCATGCTTTTTCTTCGTGTTCCCCATTTTTCCTTGTTCCCCTGTGCTTACTTGCTCTTGTTCTTTTGTTCCCCAACTTGAGTACTGTTAGTGCTTGACACGACTACTCAAATAAACTTATATTTATTTACCCATTAGTTTCGCTCTTGGCACTGCCAAATTTCTCCTCATTTGAGTCCGCCGCAATAATTAACAATTTTAGAGGGTCTGCATTAACCTAATATTTATTTAGTTTTAATAATAATAAATATGATGTAACCACACTCTGGTCGCGGGATAGGGCATGGGAACTTTTTCGTAAGTGCCTCCTATCTCGTGTACCCCCCTGCACAGAGCTGTCGAGACTCGGCCAGTTTTCCAACCAGGCCTGGAGACTCCCGCTCTGCTGCACCCCCCTGCTGCCTTGGTTCCATCTCCCCTGCCACCACACCTGCCTTTCCAGAGCTCCCTGTCCCTCTCTGTACCCTCCCCTCTACCTTATCTCCCCTGCACTCCACCCTATTCTTCTTGTACTTTCCCTATCCCTCCTCTTTTTGTCTCTCTCTGCACTCTTTTCTTGCGCTGTCCCTCTTTCTCTAAGTCTACTTGCAGTATGTTGTGTGCTCACCGTCCTCCCATCCTTTCCTAAACTCCCAAACGGTGACGCAAGTCGTGTGACCCCTTCTTCCCCTCGATGACTCATCCCCCTCTCTTGCGCAACCTTTTCTCATGCCATTGTTCTCCTCCCCAAATTTCCCATGCAACACCCACCCCACCTCCACTTCTATTGTTCTCGTTTTTGATTCTTTTGTTCTCTCGACCCCCACCAATTATCACATTTTCTCCGATTTTCTCTTTCTTTTGTTCTCGTTTTCGCACCAAATTATCACCTTTTCTCCAATGTTTACTTTTCCATTGTTCTTGATTCTCCTCAATTATCCCCGATTTCCAATTCCTTTGTTCTCGACCCCGGCCCCATTGTTCTCAATGTTTGCTTGCGCAACACTTTTGCGACCACCCGCTGCGCCAATTATCCCCCCACCCCACCTCCAGATTGCGCAATTTCCCTATTTCTCATGTTGCTATGCTGGTCTCATGTTTCTCATCATGACTCATTCTGACATCATTTGGCTGGCAGCCAATCAGAGAGAGGGAGCCATGGAAACAACCTTGGAGCGGCGGCTGGGAAGGCTATAAAAGGAGGTGGTTTTCGGCATGAGAAGTCTCAACTTTTGCCCACCTTCGGGCTCCTAGTCTTTCTTTAGACTTGCCGTCAGACTGAGTTCTGACCCATTCGTCTATAAGACGAATCCCTGCCGGTCCGCGGTCTGTTACCGCCAAGTTATCTTCAGCTCCCCAAGTGAGCTGGCCTATCGGCCAGCGGTCTGACACCGCCCAGCATCATCAGCTTCGCCTGATCTACACCAGCGCCTCGTCGCCTCAGCGCATCGCCGCTTCACTGTCTGCTTGACTGCAGCCTACAGCCGCCCTCGGTCACTCCGCCTCTCTCTCTCTCTCTGTGCAGCTGCCGGTAAGTTCCTGTTACTAATTTGTGCTCTAATTGCCTTTGCTTATCCGGGGTTTGCCTATTTTCCATTGTCTGATTAGAGAGCTGGGCCAAGTGTGATACCGTAACTTTTTGCTATATTTTACTCAATAGTGAAGCTGCCTAATTGCCTGATTATTCGCCTAAGGGCCTAATTATTAACTATTAACTAACTTCATCATTATTCAATCTTTCACCATCATTTAACTCATGGCTTGCTAAGCCTTTCTACTGGGGTGGCAAAGCATAAGGAAGTTTGGGTAAGCTAATGGCCTCTCCCCGTGCAAAGCCCGCCTGTGAGTGCGTGCTGCGGGGCCACGTGTGCGTGTAGTAGAGGGATTAGCGAGTCTTGGCACAGAATGGCAGTAGGAAGGTTGCAACCCCATGCTGATGCGTCCCTTCGCCCTGAGCAATCTAAACTAGAGACAGTACATGTTCGCCTCATACTACTCTTAGTAATCAAAGTCGCAAGTCAGCCTCGCTCACAGCCACAAAGGATCCCCTGCTAAGAAATCCTCCAGGATTGAGCCCAGAGTTCCCGATCATGCCCCAAGCAGAGTCCCTGTACTCGGCTGCATGCGTCTCCCCTGTTAGCCTAAATCCCCTGGTAACCAATCCAGGCGGGGCTCTAGCCTCGAGAGGTCTGGTAGAAAGATCCAGGTGCGCCAGGTCACATAGAGTGGTGGCAGCCACTCGGTCATACTATGACCGAGTGACCAACTATTGCACCTTGGCTACAGGTGGGGTCCATGTGGGTCCTTGGCCCTCTGGTCACAAAGCGCTACCAAAGCTACCAATCATGTGGGCGGGACAGTCTGGTGCTGGAGGTCCGTCAGGTCATTGCCCGGTCATAGGCAGCCTACGGTCATTGCCCCCTCTAGTCATGCGTTCGTCTCTCTACGGAGCGGACAGGCGACAGGGGCGGTTACATCAAATAACAAAATCAACTATTTATTCATTTGTTCTTAATCAAAGGTCTTAGTTTCTATTGAGTCATTTGCCCACGGAGCATAAACAATCTTCATTTCTAGGAATAGGATGACTGCAACTTCCAAGTGAAGCAGTTTTTTAGCAGCATAGAAGAAACTACTGTGTTGGAGGATTCCTTTGCTGATGATGAAGAAAATCAAGATGAGCAAAGTCCACATCAATCTCCATTGTTAGCATTGTCAAAGGAAGTAGACGTGGAGGATTCGGCACCTAAACTTGAGCCATTGATGCATTCCCAGTGTCTGAGATTCTCCGCTCAGCCTGTTCTTGATTCATTGTCTGTCTGCCCCACCTTTTCTCCCTTTTGTGTGGCTGCATTTCTTAGTCCAAGTTCAGCCCATTCTGGCTGTACTCTCAGTCCATCTTGTACAGTAGCGGATCACGTGGCCCAGGCGCTCTGTCCTTTTCTTGCACTCCCTTGTGAAATCTCGTGTGTCAGTCTCAAAATTAGGAATGGCATCCTTGCCTCTCAGGCAGGGGTTTTGTGCTTGTTTCTAAAAATAGAACTGAATCACACCAGATTGGGAGCGCAGTGAGTGGCTTTATGTACTCTGGCGCAATGGGGGAGTGCTTTCACTGTATGGTGAAATCGATCTGCTATCCTATAAGTACGAGCCTCTTGTGCCTCTGTTTGGCAACCTTTCTTTGTGCTCTGCATTTCAACCCGTTTGCGCTAACCCTCTTTTCACCCTTCATTTATCTGTTCGTTTAACACTTTCTCTGATCTAGGCTAACTTTTAAGTCCTGTGCAGCTCACCCTAGTCCTTCGCCAACTTTAATCTAATCTTCAATCCATCTCCGACTGAGCGTATGCTAAGACTCCCAACTGAGCTAACTAGAAACTAGCACAGTTCCTTATCCCCGCACTTGAGCCCGGCAGGACCACTGACGAGGTTGGTACTGGTACAAACTGTCAAATCTGCATGGCGTGCTAAGTTCTTGTGTCTTGTTTATTTTGCTCAGCCCGGAGTCTCCCTGACCAAAGGACAAGATCTGAGCGAGCTGGTGGCAGCATCTACCAACGCTACTAAGAGCAACTAGAAGGCTTCCTGGGAGAGTCTACCAAGGGCTCGAGGTAGGCAGCTCTAGCGACTGATTGGGAAGCGACAAGCAAACACTTCACTTCTATTATTTTATCAACAAATTTTTCATTTGCTAACTTCTGTGAACAGATTGACCTTTTGGCGATTATGTGCAATATGTGATTGGAGCTAAGAAAGTAGTAGATAGTGGTCTAAAATTGACAAAGAGGGTTATTGTTTGACAGCATTATAGTTTTAAAAGCTCTCATTCAGTTCTACCACAGTAGGAGTATAGGCTATTGCTTATATTTGACAAGTGGGTTTGATAGAAGTCCCCTTTCTCATTGAATTGTGTTTCATATGCCTAATGTTTAATATAAGTATCCTTCTCAGTAGTGGCAAGAAAGTGGCATGTAAGTGGCATGCATACATTCTCAACGACATGTTATACATGTTACATGTTATACATGTATATGTTAAATGGCATGCCACTGTTGGACCACCTGCCAGCCTGTGACGCATGCCACCCGGTGGCCCGTGGGGTGTGCCGCTGGTGAGGTCCACTGGAGAGCCACCAATTTTTTCCCAATGGTAGGTTTCTGGTGTTTTTGTACTTTCAATCGATGTTATCTACAAAAAACAAACTGGCACAAAACTGAAACTACATGGCACAAACTCCCAATACTAAAATCTGTAAAGTACATATTATATCCCAAGTGGCACAGCTATCTTGTTTTTTTCTATTGCTGGAATTATTGCTGGGGACTGTGGAATGATTTTGGGCAGTGTCATTTGGCGGAGTATGCATTGGGATGCAGATTTTTTGTCTTTCTTTCTCCTTGTAGAGTGTGTACACACAGTATGACAGCCCAGTGGTAAGCCCAGGCAGTCTGATTGGCTGCGGAGTGAGGTGGGTGCCACCACCCCAATTCTAACTCCAAAATAAATAGACGCGTGTCCAGCACCACGAGATTGTAAGAGTTTGGCTACACAGCAAACACGGCCTCTGACTCAGTTACTACACTTCTCCATTTGAACCTTCCACTCTAGCCAATAGGAGCGCTAGCTTTAGAGGCCTCATTCTCAGAATTACTTTTCATCAAAGGTACCATCAAACCAGTGTACTTTGCACAGATAAAACTAGGGCTATTTGGGCTGATACATAAGTGTTTTATGAACTAGTTTTCTATTTCTAAGTTGCACTTATTACCCTACACATGGGTGATACTGAATATAGTTTCCTAGAGGATTGCTTAGTGGCAGCAAACTGGCAATGAAGAACATTTTGACTGCAGCTAGCTGCCAACAGCAAAGCAGTAGTTTTTTGCCAGCATTGTTGCACAGAAGAGGCAGCTCATCAGAGATGCAAATGCCATCTTTTCAAGCAGTTAAATGACAAGTGAGTGCATCTCTATTAATTCATCTTATTTCTGTTTTCAGATAAAAAGCAGTCTTTTCTATCACAGTAGGGTCTATACTAATTATCTGTTTGGCATTCAGTTTTTTTGTGTCTGGTGATGTCTGTTCCTAAGCAAGCTTTGAAACTTAAAAAAGAAATTTGTGATCGATTGATTAGAAATCATTTTTTAGGATTAGAAGTACAGTATACATACTAGGCCTACTCAAATCACTAATTATTTTGTGTTAAGTTTGTCAAAAATGTTTTCTTAACCTTCTCTGAACATTAGTTGCTTCTTTGCTGAAAATTGACTAAAAGTTATTGAACTTTATAATTTGCTCCAGAAGAGGAGGTAGAAAGCCAAGTATTGAAAATTGATATAAGGAGTCCATGTGGTCGGACATTTTAAATGCTTTAGCAAGTAGGTGAGGGAGGGTGCTATGAGTCAGCTAATAGGCCCTGTTATTCTAGGTTTACAGGAGATTACAAGTTGTGCTATGAATTGACATTCTTCTAAAGACTTCATTAGATAGTTTATAGTTAACTAAATTGCCTTAACTTTATCACCTCAATGTGTACAGGAATTCAGTTGTCTGCCCTGAGTGCAAGAAGCGCATGAAAGGTGGCAAGGACAGCCTGCAAAAGCACAAGACGCGCAACCACAAGAAGCTAGAGCCTGAGGTTCAGGCCAAATTGAGATGTCTTTGACATAGCTAAAGACCATTTTGGTTTACCATAAGGCAACACTCAATGGCATGAATGATTTGAATCCTGATATGGCCGCCTTTCTGGTGAGAAAAAACTTTTTTGCAATGCTCTTAAAAATTATTAAGATTTTGATATAAGTGTAAATTTCTATTAAAATCTTAATCTTAGAAATCTTATGTGACCCTTGCAATTAAATATGAAAATGTCTAAATGGTAAAAAGCAACCTTATTTCTTTTCAAGGCTTTCTAAGGCTTTGCGCATTGCAAACAAAAAAGTGACAATTCCAATATTTGCTAAATAATATTTATCTTCCAATTTCCTTCACAGAAACATCTTGGTGGAGCATCAGGTGGAACTCTTACTGAAAGCATCATTGGCAAGATGGACCACTATCTAGTCCATGCAATAGACACAACTGGATTGGCAACCTTTAATGAACTTATCAGACAGAACGCTTGTGAAAAATTGAGCAGCATACCAATTCAATATGCAAATTTCCTCCTATTTATTTAGCAATCTTTGTCACCTGTTCACTCACTCAGCAATGCACTCACTATCCCGATTACCTGTTTACTCATTCAGCAATGCATTCACTTTCCCAGTTACCTGTTCACTCATTCAGCAATCCATTCACTTTCCCAGTCACCTGTTTATATATTTTGTTATAATTAGCTAGCTATTGTAGTTATGTGGTTTGTCAGCAGTCCTTTTTGTTTTTTGATACAAATAGTTATTTTTATTATCTACTTTTTGTTAGATCAACAAATATTTGCCGGCTCAGAGCTTCGGTCTGCTGAAAGAGACAGTTAGCATCCTGCAGAAGGTGGCTATGTTTCTGTGAGCCTATAGGTTGCAAGACGTTGCTGCTTCTAGGCTTCAACTAAGACTTAGAAAGTTTCGGCGTGTGCTGTACCTTATGGACAAGGTATTACCTTTGAAGAAAGAAAGTTTATAAAGCTTGCTGCAGGGTAAGCAAATTTAACATGTTATATATCACTTGCTTTAAAGTGCAAATAATTCTTTTTTTAAAAGTATGTGCTACACTGGAGCTAGCAATGTCCTTGTAGGGTTTCACTAAAGTATTTATTAAACATTTTTAGACTTAAGAGCAAACTATAGAAAAATCAACTATATATTTATATGCACTGCAATCGAAATGAGCATGTAAGTGATAATACAGTTTATTATATGCTTGATTTAATGATGAAAGCTTCATTCTTTTATTACGTATGGTAATATATGAGCTACAATTTGTCCTAAGAATATATATCTGGCAAACAGTTTTTAATGGTAGATGTAGCGTAAACTTGTATTACTAGTGCAAAATTTTTGTGCTTCTGATGATGATCAGACAAAAATGAGTTAATAAATAAACAAATCATAAATTCATAGGACCAGAACAACGAGTGAGTGCTTTTTGATGAGCAGATCCTGGCCATTGTCAAGATGAAGGAGGATAGCCTGAAAGCAGTGGAGGACGATGAGAAAGTAGGCATAATGACCTACCTTGCCATCGGAATGTGCCTCACTTTTTGCAAAGGCAATGCCAATCGACAAGACGTTGTTAACTGTAATGGTCAATTGGTCATAGACAGAATCAGATGGCTTGAAGATCCCGACAAGGAACAAAAGGTGAGTGGAAAAAATGACCAGAGTTTTTATCAAGTGTTGAATTTCCATTAGGAATAACTAGAAAACTGATTAGTACCCTGCTGCCATCTTCCCACCAACTTTAATTCAGGCCTACTGTCTTTATCTCTAACCATGTACTTAGTCATCAACCTAACTTATAATAAAAAACTGTTTATTGTTCATGCAAACAAACTGCTCTATATCAGTAACAAACCTAATTAAGTTACATTATTTTGAAATTGTAACCACAGAAAAATGTCCCTTTTCTTCATATGGAAAGCCACAAGAGTCAAGACAGACTCCAAATATGGCTCTACCAAGATAAATGTGAGCGAGTGTCACCAGCTGCTTCAGTGGGTCATTGAAGAATACGTCAAAGAAGGCACCCTAAGGAGCATCTTCTTCAAATTCCTTATGGCAATTTTGGCAGACTATTTGTGGCATACAGAGAAAAGTTCAACCCAATTCTTAGTGGGGTCACATATATAGACCCTCGCAAATTTGTCGAGACTAGGGTAAGTTTCTAGACTTTTATCTAAATGACAATATAATTTTGCCTATTCTCTGACTTAGTCACATTCTTAGGCAATAAGGGTTTACTCATTCAGCAATGCATTCACTTTTGCAATCACCTGTTCACTTCTCATTTGTCCTACCAATGAATTGATGTTTTCCCATACTTGTTTTAACATTTTTGTTATTTACTTCTATGCAACTTGCTATTGCCCAACCTTGTGCGCATCCTTGTCCAGCCTTCTGTCCAGCTGCCCATTTAAGTCCTACCCCAGTTATTGAAATTTATGTTTATCTATTTAAATGATGCCTTAAACACTGCTATTTTGCAACTTCTGCTACTTCTACACCTCCTTTTTCTATTACTACAACATATACTTGAGAAGTTTAAGTGCACATTTATCTTTAGTTTAATCTTTTGTAGCCTCATTTAAGCTGCATTTTACTATTTATTGTGCACCATGGCTATACTCGTAACTTTTCCATTATTTCTATTGCAACAAAAATAAACTTCTGCCTGCTAAACATTTAATTACTACATAATATCTAGCTGACAATAATAAAATAGAAATAAACTACAACCTTTTATTTTGTTCAACTAAGTAATTAAGCCCATAGCCTATCTTGAGTTCTTTACCTACAGGGCATAAAATAACTAGACAGTTTTTATCTCAAATAAAGCTTTGAGACTAATTTCATTCTGTAATATAAGAAATACAGTGGTGGCAGCTCTACTCTACTGATAGTAATCAGCTAAGTGCATTTGATATACATTAACTCTGATGTCAGAAACCCAATTTGAATGACTGTGCCTACTCAACAACCACTTGACTACAACTACAACTACCCTCCCCCAGAATTGAGGACCCTAGCAACCAAGGCATATCAGAAATTTCATTGTGATTTATCTTCACAATTTCCAAAATTATTTGTGCAAATTCATTACTAGTGAAAATTCAAAGTTTCAAAACTGCCCAATGACCAACCAATTTTTTTTCTGCCCCCACTTCACTTATTAACTATTTCATTAAGAAGGAAGTCCCTCATTTCAGGCCAGGCTGGAGTCAGCCTGCATCTGGCCTGGATTTTTTTTAATGTTTATGCGCTTAAACAAATATGGTTCTTTCTACATTGTGTAAGTTACAGTAGACTAGTTTTGGACATGGAAAGTATTTTTGAAATATTTATAATTTATTTCTATGAAGAAATGTCTTTAACAGCAAATGAAAATTGGGGTAATAAAATATTCAATATGGCTTGAGCACATGACCATTAGTCAGGTTTTGTGTTATCTTCTTGGTCTTCTAGCTATTGACTAGCAATCCAGCTATTTTCCATTACAATTTCAACTTAAAATTGTTAGTTTCTATATTTAATTTAGTTGTAGACTCTGTTAGTTTTTGCAAGTAGTTTAGATTTTTCAATTTGAATAGTCTATGTTTTTCTTTTATTTATTTTTCCTTTAAATTTTTACACTTCACTTTAAGAAGTATGGAACAAAATGGAAATAAATCCCAGACAACAAAAAGATCAAGTGGAGCATTGGCTAGAAGACTGGGCCTTTCTATATAGCAAGTGCATGACATTCTTGCCAGAAAAGTGCAAGGGAAATGCAAGGTGGAGGTTTTAAATAGGCCTAAGAGAATGCCAATTGAGGGTGGATTAGTTTATATTTACAAGGCAGAGTCTATAGATAAGAGGGACTGGCATGTGGATGGGTATTGGTGGATATGCGCAAGTGATGACAAGCTGCCAAGGTAAGCAATGATTGAATTACTTGCATATGGCATATAGATTTTGCCTCTTCAATGCTTGACATATGTATTTATGGATAATATTTATGCAAATACAAACCATATTCAAGAATAATTTTAATTTTATAATAATTATGCTGTCTAAAATAATTTATCTCTGATTTCTTGGCCATATAAGATAAAATAATAATAATAAATAGGGAAATATAAGCTTGCATAGTACAATATTAAATAACACTATGCTATGTACAGTAGTAAAGTTTTGTGGACCATTGACCATTCTAGAATCTGCATGCAGCCAACTGCAAAATCTTATTGGCTGGCCAACCCTGGAGAAGCCTGCATACATATTAAGGCACTTCATTCAATAGGACAGCTATAGCTGTAGCATCCTAGTGTGCCTCTTTGCCGAGAACATCATACAGACACATACATGCGCAACCTCCAAAATTCGGTCGGCCGTGCGACTTAGTTTTAACAAAAATGCGACGTAGTTTTTGGCCAAAAATGCGACTTACATGCAAAAAAACACTAAAGCAAAATTAACGCAACTTTGGGTAAACGGCAAAAGTAACTATGACTGTCTTATTAAGCCGAAATGCCTCGTCAGCTACTTAGTACTACTACTTTGGTGTTTTTCGGGTGGGCATTTTTGCGACTTCCTTGGTTGGCCGCCAAATCGGTTGGCCGGATCGGCCGACTCGGCCGACTGTTGCGCATGTATGTACAGACACAGTATACCATCCTGCCAGAAGTCATTAAAAACCTCCTTTACCAAAGACTACATATCTGGAATGCCTTGGTGAAGGCTACCATCGGCTTGAGTGGCTTGGGCTTCACCTGCAACAAGGAGAAAGTTTTTTTGACTCAGCAACAAAGGGAAGCCGGATGAATGGGTGAGAAAACTTTGCACACAGCAGGAGCACACATGTCAAAATTATATTCCCCATGCCTCTTTATCTTCATCACAGATTTCCTGTGATTCCTATAAGGCCTGGCATCACCAGTTCTACATTGGAATTGTAAAGCTAGCACTGTCAAGGGTGTCGCACTGCCCCACTTGCTGGCTTAGAAGGCAGACAGACTGATTGACGACTGGTATGGCATGTTGTACAAATGCACTAAAATGGCCCTTTTAAAGGCCACTATTTATTGTTGTATATTATAAATATATATTCACATGTCCCTGTCACACTACTAACTATTTGAGTGTTTGATTTTTTCTATTCTGCTATACTAATTCATGGGATGTGTGAGTGCAACAACTGATAAAGAAGTAAATGGTTACATGTACTAATGACATAGTGAGTAACAAAATGAGTGGCTACATCTTATGACTGAGTCATTGTCAAGTTACAATGAGTATTGTAAAGAAAAGAAATAAGCTTTTTGGTGACAAATATCAAGTCACACATCAAGTCATACTACTGTATAGAGTGTGTACTATACTAGAGTGTATATACTAGTGTCATTTAGCTAAAAGTCCTTATATTCAATAGATTTATATTATTGCTAGAGATACCTGACTGTTTATATCTGATTGGTGCTATCTGACTTATGATTTTTGCCTGGTGATGTCTGACTAGTGATGTCTACTACTAGCATCATTTTAGTAGTATGCTTAAAATTGTTGAGTGACTAGTACTGTTACATACGTTATACATCATTGCTGAACTATGCATTATACAATATTGATCTTGTTGGACTTATTGGAGTATCCTAATGTTGCAAAAACACTGTTGTTAAGTTGTTGTAAAGACACTCAAATTGCTTTAGTGCTACCAAGTACTATCCGTAACTATGGATTATAGTCTAAAGTCTTGCAAGAACATACATGCGCAACAGTCGGCCGAGTCGGCCGATCCGGCCGACTGATTTGGCAGCCAACCAAGGAAGTCGCAAAAATGCCCACCCGAAATACCCCCGTAGTAGTACTAAGTAGCTGACGAGGCATTTTTGCCTGATAAGGCAGTCATAGTTACTCCCGCCGTTTACCCAAAGTTGCGTTAATTTTGCTTTAGGGTTTTTTTACATGTAAGTCGCATTTTTAGCCAAAAACTACGTCGCATTTTTGTTAAAACTAAGTCGCACGGCCGACCGAATTTTAAACGTTGCACATGTATGTGCAAGAATATATCCATATCCTCATTGTTATTCTATGTATATAGTACTATTGTAGCAATATACTGTATTGGTGTATTGTATATGATTTTCGATTAGTCCTATGCTTAAACCATTGTCCATTTCATAAGTTGTTGCATACAAAATATTTGATATATGTAAAACATTCTTTGATAGTGCACTGGTATTCTATATTTATTACAGTTCTTGTGACAATTTCCTTTTCTAGTATTTAGGTTCTTCTTGTGCTTCATGAAGCTCTCTACACAGCATTCTAATTATGTTTTCTTTGAGATCAATTTTGCCTAAAATCTTCTCAAGATCATTCTTCTGTGGTTTTTTTTCAAAGATGCTTTGACATCTATGAGGGTATGCTGTCATGGCAAAGACACAGATAACTATCCTTAGTTCAACTGGCTTGGCCAAGGTTGGGCCTTAAAAAGGCAGGCTAGCCAGACTTTAATACTCACAAACTATATACCTGAATAAGGAGGAGAAAAATAAAAGAAAAATGAGGCACAAAATAGGGAATAATCTATAACTAGGCTATTATTTTTGCTTATAAAATGGCAAACACTATGCACAGACACAAGGAAATAAAGAAATTATTTGTTTATGTGGGCAACCTTTCAGAGATATTCAAAAAAATCCAGGCTAGATGCAGGCCAACTCTGGCCTGGCCTGTTTTTAGTTATTTCCCATTAAGAAGCATTTTATTTTATATTAATATCAGTTGAAAAGTTATTTTGCTAACAATTATGTTTTGCAATGCCTACTCTTTATCAAAAGATTATAAACTTAGGATAGGATAATTACAAATGACATATGAACAAAATATATTCTTATTCTTGTTTAGATCATTTAGAAGAATAATCTCAAAATCTTTAGACAATACATTACTCGAATATCTTTATCTTAAAGGTATATTCAAGAAGCTAGATATTAAATATTTATGCTATTTATAGGTTATGGAAAATGTATACTGTCTAGGCCTAGGGCTATACAACAAACAGTTTCAAAATGCAAGCATACATATCGATAAAATTAATTAGGAAATAAATGAGACATTATTTTATTTCATTTCATAATACCTTAAAGTCTAACTTTAATTCTAAAAAACCACAGTTTTATCATAAAAAATATTGCCGGGACAATTTTCAGCTTTCAACCAAAGGTGAACCGTGAACACGGTGAATGAACAGCGGCTTGGTGGCACAGATTCTAGGAAACCTTTGTCAGTCAAATTATCCTATATTAAAAACGTAATCAGCATTGTATAACAAATTTCTTAAACGGTAAAACTTTTTAACGAATGAACTCACTGACAAGAAGCAATTCCTTTTTTAAAGTCATAATACTACTTTAATTTTAATTAACTTGTCAATTAACTGCAACATATACTTGTTACTAAGAGACACTTAAAATTGAAACGATAAATGTGTTAACATTTAATTCTGAAAGGCTACCTAAGGCTAAGGGTATAGTTTTTATCATCCGAGCTTATTCTTCTTTTTCTGGTGATTTCTACCACAAAAGTCAGTGAAGATGTCCATCATTCCACCGAATCAGAGCCTTGTCAAGTATGACAATCCTGTGCTTGTCAGCCGAAACACAGACAAAAAGACACCGAAGGTATGCAATGCAATATGCAACAAGTATTTGTTTGTGGTTGAGGAGATACTAAGAGATATCTTCGATACTTTTTCGATAAAAATTTTGAAATAAAATGAAGTTTTCTCAGGGAAAAATAGTTTGAACCTAATTTAAAAATAACAAATAGCACGAAAGAGTTTTGTTTGTGGCATAGGAAGAAAGACAAGAATATATAATAATTTGCCTAAATTCATTCAGCCAGTCAGTCAGAAGTGGAAAAATTAAAATCTAATTAAGTAAGCAATAACTTGGATTTAAAAAACACAATTTAACCATCTAGAGATAACTCATTTTTAGCATAGTGGATGTCTAACACTGCAGCTATCTTCATTGTTCTAAAACAAGTGGCATACTAAAATTGTTTGAAACTAAAAATGAATCAATAAATTAAATTGAATACAATAGCATGCTAGCTGCAAAGTTTAAATTTTATTGAGAAATTTCAGCTGGCTAGAAATTACTTAGATTTTCTTTACTGTTCTGTACAACTATACTGGTCCATTGCTTATAGTTTACTGCATTAGCTTGTCCTTTTCTTTTTAGAGCAAAGCTCTTAAGGTGACAGCGCAGCAGTCAGGCGAATCTGGCCCGGTTCCTTCTCCACCGCCAAAGGGAAAGCTGCCGCCAGTCGGGGGCAAGCCGTCGGAGCAGACTGAGGAGATTCTGAACTCCATCCTGCCGCCAAGGTAAAGCAAACCGCCCGTCAATAATTATGAGAAAGTCGCTTTATTAGGAACAGAGCTTAGGGATAAACGCGTCTGGTTCTTGCCTGGTTCGATGTCTCGGGCTTGTGTGAATAGAAATTGGCTAGGGTTGTCGTCTTGAGATTCACACTCATGAAGGCCAACCCCTAAGGTACAGAAAAGGGGGGCCGTAGCCCAGCGGTCTAGCGCAGGCTCTGGTGTGCCAGCGACCCAGGCTCGATTCCAAGTGCAGTCACATTAATTTGGGGCTGAACTGGAATCTCGGCTTGGCTCTGCTCGTGCAATTAACAACGCCTTTGAGAGCCAACCACCCAAGGCGCAGTGAAGTGTACATGCCTAACGATAATATAAAGTTAGGGCCGCTGTACACTCATGTGTGAGTGTGTGCCTGCGTACGTATCCGCGCGCTTGTGTGCCTGCTCAGGGGTGTCGGCGAAATGGGCAGTAATGCCTCTCGCCGTTTGTGTGCTTATGTCGCCTAAAGTGCGCCAGGGTGCACACAACCACCCTGTTTCTAATAAAAAAGGCCCAGAAAGTGTACCAAGGACATTGTAATTCTCTTTATCAATCCAAACATAAAGTGCATCTACTTGAACTCTGCAGAGAGTGGACCGAGAGCGGCCAGCTGTGGGTACAGCAGGTGTCCTCGACTCCGGCCACCCGTCTGGACGTGGTGAACCTCCAGGAGGAGCTGGACCGCCGCCTGCAGCAGCGCCAGGCCCGCGAGACCGGCATCTGTCCGGTGCGTCGCGAGCTCTACTCGCAGATCTTCGACGAGCTGATCCGCCAGGTGACCATCAACTGCGCCGAGCGCGGCCTCCTCCTGCTGCGAGTTCGCGACGAGATCCGCATGACGATCGCGGCCTACCAGACTCTGTACGAGTCCAGCGTGGCATTCGGGATGCGCAAGGCGCTGCAAGCTGAGCAGGGCAAGATGGACATGAAGCGTGAGATTGACGAGCTCAAGCAGGACAAGCAGGAGCTGGAGAAGCAGGTCAACGAGCTCAAGGCCAAGTGCGAGCAGATTGAGAAGCGGGCGGCCGAGCAGCGGCAGGTAGACGAGAAGAAGCACCAGGACGAGTTGCAGTTCCTGAAGAAGACCAACCAGCAGCTCAAGGTAAGGGCAGAGGGGAGCGGAGCAGCTCAAGCGGTAATCGGGTCTGCAATGATCTACAATGCATGTTGCTACTACTTAAAGTAGTAGTAGTGAGAATTTTTGACCATTTTTTGTTCTATTAGCCAACGTAATGTGTCTTCTAAAGCTATATTTACATGAAAAATCAACTGACAAAATCTCAGATCATTCTAGGCAGATATGAAAAGGAGGCGGAGGTAAAGCTTGGCTTATTCTGTCACAGACAACAAAATGCTAATCTGTTTTTTATCTTCACAGATTTCAGAGTCAAAAAATATCCATAACTAGGATTTTTTCCTTTAATATTATGAATGGTACTCGTAAATTTCCTACAATCACAGCTGCAAACAGCTTGTGCTCAAAATTGCGAACAACAGCAGATGTTCCTCGTTTTTACCTCGTCATCATTTTTTCCTTCAAGCAATATTGAATTTCGCCAGCACCAACTCTAAAGAAGCCGCTACTCGCCTGTTCTCAACATTTCAGAACCAGCTGGAGGGCATCATCGCCCCGAAGAAGTGAGAAGGTTCTCAAACCGAACCGATCTGACTCTACAGTGCTGCTCGTTAAATATTTTGTTATTTTGCGTTCAACTTTTTTTTACCTGTCTGAGTTATACTTTGGATTATCCGCCCCCCTCTCTGCTACTCTCTAATTAACCTGAAGCACCCTGCAGTGTCTCATTGGTGTAATTTATAAAGGAAACTGTAATAAAAACCTACAGAGAACTTCTCAGTACAACTGCCAGCTAAAGAGTCGTAGCTACTGACTAAGGGGTAAAATTGATAATATTGAATAACAATAAACTGTGATAGCCAATTCTTGTGCTGGATTTTAGGTTTCTGCAGTAAGCCAAAAGTGCTGGTTTAGACTTAGTTGATTTTTTTCTAATTCTCATTCTAAGAATCAGTCACTGCACTGGCATTCATCATGAGCAGCGCAACAACAACAATGACACAATGTCCATTATAACTTTCTAGTCCAACTCACTGCGCAACCCGCGATGCTTTTGCTTCAGAAGCAGCACAATTCTCCTGCATGAAGCTTTCCAGGATCAGGCTCAGCTCTCTACCCCCTATCGCCGGCTTGAGTCTCCCCTTACACCCCCCCCCCCCCCAGTAGGACAGCTGCCTCAGTCACGCCACCTTTCTTGGCCATAGCTGTTTCTTAGAAAAAGGCACAAAAAGGCATACACACACAGAGAGAAAGCATGCAGAATGTCCGCTAAGCGCTCTTGCATGGTCGGAAAAGGAAAATCACACAGAAAGTGGATATCCTTTGGAACGGCCTGTAGGCTCTCTGTAATTTTGAGCAGAGAGAAACTGCTGAGCTATTATTAATTGTATCATAATTATTAGTTGCTGAAGGCAAGCTGACAAAAAACCAGTTCAGGGGACTGCAATTTGCAGTGAAGGCAGGGGAGGCTGCTTGGAAAAGTATCTCACCTGTGATTTGGACTTTGATAATGACTGTCAAGAGGTACCGCGGCTGCTTTACTGTGTGGGTGGATCTTCTTGTGACCTGCGTGTCATTTTATGTTCCGTCTGTCTGTCTGTCTGTCTGTCTGTCTGTCTGTCTGTCTGTCTGTCTGTCTGTCTGTCTGTCTGTCTGTCTGTCTGTCTTAGTGTCTGCCTGTCTGTCTGTCTGTCTGTCTGTCTGTCTGTCTGTCTGTCTGTCTGTCTGTCTGTCTGTCTGTCTGTCTGTCTGTCTGTCTGTCTGTGTGTCGGTCTGTCTGTCTGTCTGTCTGTCTATCTGTCTGTCTGTCTGTCTGTCTGTCTGTCTGTCTGTCTGTCTGTCTGTCTGTCTGTCTGTCTGTCTTAGTGTCTGTCTGTCTGTCTTAGTGTCTGTCTGTCTGTCTGTCTGTCTGTCTGTCTGTCTGTCTGTCTGTCTGTCTGTCTGTCTGTCTGTCCGTCTGTCTGTCTGTCTTAATATCTGTCTTAATGTCTGTCTGTATTAATGTCAATCTGTCTGTTTGTCCACAAAAAACGGTGCAACCTTCAACTCACCCCAAAATCAAATTTACGTACTTTTCAACAAATCATTGAATTTCAAGTGACGCCAGCACCCCTGCTGAATGCATATAGAAGCCGCACCTGGTATGCCAAGTGAAGCAGTCCAGACTTTTTAAAACTCCACTCAAACTTTCACAGCTTCCCCACTTCATGCAAGACGCATTGGCGCCATCAGCCAGCAATTAAACAAATTCACTTTGAGCTTCATCAGCCTCTGGTGACCAAATTGTAATTTCAAATAGAAAAAATATAAACCGGTACAGCAATTTCCTGAATTCTCAGTTGTAGCTAAGGGATCAATGAAAAACATTTTCTGGAGAAAATGGAAGTTAAAGAGAGGTCACCACAGCACAATTTGTTTGCAGAGTGTGCAGGTGCCTGTGCACCCAACACATGTGATTGCAACTTGTGGGTTAAAAGACCTAAAAGGATAGATTGGCTTGATAGATACGTAGATAGATACATAAATAGATTGATAGATAAAGAGATAGATGGATAGATAGATAGATAGATAGATAGATAGATAGATAGATAGATAGATAGATAGATAGATAGATAGATAGATAGATAGATAGATAGATAGATAGATAGATAGATAGATAGATAGATAGATAGATAGATAGATAGATAGATAGATAGATAGATAGATAGATAGATAGATAGATAGATAGATAGATAGATAGATAGAGATAGAGATAGAGATAGAGATAGAGAGAGAGAGAGAGAGAGAGAGAGAGAGAGAGAGAGAGAGAGAGAGAGAGAGAGAGAGGGAGAGAGAGGGAGAGAGAGAGAGAGGGGAGAGAGAGAGAGAGTGGGAGAGAGAGGGAGAGGGAGAGAGAGGGGAGAGAGAGAGATGTCTCCGCCCCAGCCTGCCGCAGCCAATTGAACAGTTTCCCATGCTCTGCCGGACTCCAATTAGATTCCCCAGCCTGCCTGGCAACTATATTTAGCAGCCTGGCCCAGCCGGCAGGGTCGGCACGCCCCCCGATCGCCCCATCGCTTATTTTCGAGCTGATCTTCGAATCGCAGCCCAGACGAGCTTATTCTGACTGGGGGTGAGTTTGTTTATCTGCTGCCTTTCCTACAAGTTCATCTGATTCCCGATTGAACCTGTTTACACCATGACTGGCTGTTTACTTGGTAGTTGCGCGCCTGTCTCGGATGCACTTTCATTTTTGGAGCCAGATTGTAGCAATTGAAACTTCGGTGCAAAGATTTTACTGAAAAATCCAGTATTGGACTTTGGAAACAGGAAATGTAGATAGAAATATCCACATCAAATAATATCACAAACAATGAGATAGATTTAGAAGGTCCTAGAAGATCCATGGGACACTGATAGATCAATGTGAGACTCTGATAGATTCATGAGATCCTGATAGATTCATGAGATTCTGATAGATTCATGAGATTCTGATAGATTCATGAGCTTCTGATAGATTCATGAGATTCTGATAGATTCATGAGCTTCTGATAGATTCATGAGCTTCTGATAGATTCATGAGATTCTGATAGATTCATGAGGTTCTGATAGATTCATGAGCTTCTGATAGATTCATGAGATTCTGATAGATTCATGAGATTCTGATAGATTCATGAGCTTCTGATAGATTCATGAGATTCTGATAGATTCATGAGATTCTGATAGATTCATGAGCTTCTGATAGATTCATGAGATTCTGATAGATTCATGAGATTCTGATAGATTCATGAGCTTCTGATAGATTCATGAGATTCTGATAGATTCATGAGATTCTGATAGATCTATGAGATTCTGATAGATTCATGAGATTCTGATAGATTCATGAGATTCTGATAGATTCATGAGATTCTGATAGATTCATGAGCTTCTGATAGATTCATGAGATTCTGATAGATTCATGAGCTTCTGATAGATTCATGAGATTCTGATAGATTCATGAGATTCTGATAGATCTATGAGATTCTGATAGATTCATGAGCTTCTGATAGATTCCTGAGATTCTGATAGATTCATGAGATTCTGATAGATCTATGAGATTCTGATAGATTCATGAGATTCTGATAGATTCATGAGATTCTGATAGATTCATGAGATTCTGATAGATTCATGAGCTTTTGATAGATTCATGAGATTCTGATAGATCTATGAGATTCTGATAGGTTCATGAGATTCTGAAAGATCTATGAGATTCTGATAGGCTCATGAGATTCTGATAGGCTCATGAGATTCTGATAGATCAATGAGATTCTGATAGGGTGATGAGATTCTGATAGATCTATGAGATTCTGATAGGTTCATGAGATTCTGATAGATTCATGAGATTCTGATAGATCAATTTGAGATTCTGATGGATCTATGAGATTCTGATAGATAAATGAGTTTCTTATTTGGGGAATCAACTCAAATCAGCATAAAAAGTCCCTTTATCATGTAGCAGTTTACATGATCATGTATCATGCAGCAGTTTAAACGAGCTCAATAATGAATAAACATTAATCACACTGCAGTTATGCAATGACGACACAAATATTCTAAATATAGCAGTGCCAATATATTGGATTAGTCAAACCCCGGGGCCACGTACTCAGCCAGACAGAAGCCTTAGATCGAGGAGAAAGTACACCAACAAGATTTCGGTTTGCGCCAGATTTGCCCGATTAATAAGGCAGATCTGGATTTGCAGAAACTTCGCACAAGGAGCCTTCGGGGTGTGGGTTGGCGAAGGGTGGGGGGTCAGTTGCCATGGGGTCGGGAAGGGCTTTGGGGCCGATTCTCTCAATAAATACGAGTATGTGCCCTCGATTCGGTCTGAGATCGAATCTCCGATTCCTATGTCGAGGTGACGGGGGCCTCTCTACCTAGGATCTCTCTCTCTCCCCCTCTACCCGCCTCTCACATGCATGCATAATGATACCGGGATGAAGGGGAAGCGGAGGGCAAGTCGAAATTTTCCGTCAATTTCGCATCGACTCAAAAAAACCACCAGGAATGAGCAGGGTGGGGCTGCATGGGTCTGCCTAGAAACACGCGCTCTCTGGACGGACGAATAGAGATCCTGCCCCCCCCCCCCCAGTGTTCCTCTCTCTGGCATCTGGGTCCCAGCACAGTCGGTTGAGCGGTCAAAGTGGTGCGGCAGCTCGGGTCCGGCTGAGCTGATACGGCAGCTGAGCTGGCACAGAAAAAGGGCGAATTTTTATTAATTAACATCATGCACTCACCATGACGGTTTTGAGGGCCTGTGGTGAGTCAACTGGCAATCAAATTGGCCGAATGGCATCTAATCTTTTACTTAAACTTATCTTAGGCTTCACTTAGAAGAGTGATTAGAGATAGAGATTACATTAGAGAGGTACAGGGTGAATAGGTAGAGAGGTAAAAAGTAGAGATCTAGAGTTACAGAGGCAGAGAGGCAGAGAGTTAGGGAGGTAGAGGGGTAAAGAAGTAGAGTGGTGGAGTGGTAGAGAAGTAGAGAAGTAGAGAAGTAGAGAGGTAGGGAGGTAGAGTGGTAGAGAAGTAGAGAGGTAGAGAGATAGAGAGGTAGAGTGGTAGAGAGGTAGAGAAGTAGAGTGGTAGAGAAGTAGAGAGGTAGGGAGGTAGAGTGGTAGAGAAGTAGAGAGGTAGAGAGGTAGAGAAGTAGAGAGGTAGAGAGATAGAGAAGTAGAGAGGTAGGGAGGTAGAGTGGTAGAGAAGTAGAGAGGTAGGGAGGTAGAGTGGTAGAGAAGTAGAGAGGTAGAGAGGTAGAGAAGTAGAGAGGTAGAGAGATAGAGAAGTAGAGAGGTAGAGAAGTAGAGAGGTAGAGAAGTAGAGAGGTAGAGAAGTAGAGAGGTAGAGAAGTAGAGAGGTAGAGAGGTAGAGAAGTAGAGAAGTAGAGAGGTAGAGAAGTAGAGAGGTAGAGAGGTAGAGAAGTAGAGAAGTAGAGAGGTAGAGTGGTAGAGAAGTAGAGAGGTAAAAAGGTAGAGAGGTAGAGAGGTAGAGAGGTAGAGAGGTAGAGAGGTAGGGAGGTAGAGTGGTAGAAAAGTAGAGAGTCGAGGTAGAGAAGTAGAGAGGTAGAGAAGTAGAGAGGTAGAGATGTAGAGAAGTAGAGAGGTAGAGAAGTAGAGAGGTAGAGATGTAGAGAAGTAGAGGTATAAAGGTAGATGCTGTGGCCCATGGCAGACTGCAGTCCCCGAGCCCCCAGTGTCATTCCGAGTCTCGGGTGGCACATGCGGGCCCAAATTACTGAAAATTGAGCTGCATCCCTGTGAGATGATGATGATGAGCCCTCAGCCCAGCCCAGTTCGCCATCTGTGCCATTCTCCAGCTCTACTCCTACCTGAAAGATTAGCCTAAGCAGCCTAAAACTCCCCCCCTTTTCCATCGCACGAAAGTAAAATGACACTTTGCTTTTTTGTGCTCTGCAGAAAGTATTTTTTTCGGGTTTCTTTTCTGATCTGCTGCTCCCCTCTTGTGCTCGAAGGCTCCGACTCAAATGCCTCCCCGTAGGAGGCTGGGGCAGCCACCCCAAACCCTATGATCCCTGCTCCTGACTTGCTGCGCCCGCGTCTGTCTGCTTTTTCTCGGGCAATCAGACTAATGGGGCGCCGGCAGCTGACTCCAGTTGCAGCAGATTAGCCTGAAACCCCCCCCCCCGGAGGGCATCTTTATTCGGCTATGAAGAAAAAATGCTTTGCTTGCTTCCTTAGACTAGCAGACTCGATTTTTCTCAAAGTTGAGTTTCGAAAACATGATGTACATGATGTACACCCGACACACTGTACAACCTGATGTACACCTGACACACTGTACAACCTGATGTACACCTGACACACTGTACAACCTGATGTACACCTGACACACTGTACAACCTGATGTACACCTGACACACTGTACAACCTGATGTACACCTGACACACTGTACAACCTGATGTACACCTGACACACTGTACAACCTGATGTACACCTGACACACTGTACAACCTGATGTACACCTGACACACTGCATCACCTGATGTACACCTGACATGCTGCATCACCTGATGTACACCTGACATACTGCATCACCTGATGTACACCCGACACACTGTACAACCTGATGTACACCTGACACACTGCATCACCTGATGTACACCCGACACACTGTACAACCTGATGTACACCTGACACACTGCATCGCCTGATGTACACCTGACACACTGCATCACCTGATGTACACCTGACACACTGTACAACCTGATGTACACCTGACACACTGCATCACCTGATGTACACCTGACATACTGCATCACCTGATGTACACCCGACACACTGTACAACCTGATGTACACCTGACACACTGCATCACCTGATGTACACCTGACACACTGCATCACCTGATGTACACCCGACACACTGTACAACCTGATGTACACCCGACACACTGCATCACCCGATGTACACCTGACATACTGCATCACCTGATGTACACCTGACATATTGCATCACGTGATGTACACCTAGCAAACTGCACCGACTGATATACACCTGACACACTGCACCACCTGATGTACACCTGACACACTGCATCACCTGATGTACACCTGACAAACTGAACCGACTGATATACACCTAACCTACTCCACCTTGATAAACAAGGCTAATCAATTCATCAACTGCATGCTCCATTAGCCCTACTGTCCGCTGCTACCTGTGTCTGGCAGCAAAATACCCACAAGCTCTCATAATTACGGGTCTTCAGTGAGCCAAGGGTTGTAATTAAGTGTAAAAAAGCCGCTACATCGGGGCAACGAAATTCGAGCTTCGTGCTCAGGGCTTAGACTCTGGCTCGAGCTGAATTCGAGTAGTAGGCATGAGATTGAGCAGTCGGAGATTCCAGAGGAAAATGGGAATGGGGAAAAACAAACTTCCGTATGGGATGGTTAATTATAATCCCCTGGCTAGTCCTTACCTTTGTAAATTTGTCTAATCCAGTGTGGTGCTGCGCAGTGGCCCATGACAAAGATTTTCAAATTAGAGCACCAGAATTACTCGTATGGTAATTCTTTCGTAAGGTCAGGTCTATTCTGTGTCGCCTATTGATGTGAATATATTTACACAAAATCAAAATTCAAAAGCTTGAACATTTTACAACGATAAAAGTTAATATTCTGCGACTATATTAAAACATAATCATTATTAGATAAACTTAATTTCGCAATAAAACTGGGTTACCCGTAGTTCCTCAACCAGAAGAAGCCTAGTGGACTAAAGCGTCGGACTCAAGACTTGAAAGTCGGGGGTTCGATTCCCGATCCCACTGGAACAATTTGTGTCCTTGAGCAAGGCACTCACTCAACTCTGCATTGCTTCAGTTCACCCAGCTGTAAAATGGGTGCCAGCATTAGCTGGGGTAATTGAGGGTGTGTGTGGCGACCCTCCCCCCCTCCAGTCCTTTGACTGAACAGCCGTACGCAGCCTTCAGATGCGCCGCGCAATAGCTGCGGCTGAGCTGTCGGTTGCACCTCTGACCCAATTGGGGCAAGCGTTATCAATTATTATTATTATTATTCGACAAGAAAACAACTTCATTCTGGAAGTTGCTACTCCCGAAAGCTAAAACTGAAGCCACCAATCCATCGGTATTATTAAAAAGGTCCATGGTTTAGAATTTTCGACAGGACTATCTGTAGACTATCTGAAAAATCGCAGGACGCAAGGTTTCCCCCATATTTTGGCTTGGTGGTAAAGTTCTGTGCTACAATTCGAAAGAGAAAGAGTACTGGAAAAGTACACTGGCTTTGTCAGCCCCAGCAACCGCATGATGCTCACATGTCGTAGTCTCCTGTCCTTGGCATTTTCGTGTCTGGCTCTGAGTCTGTCTGTCCCTAGAGAGCGGCTTTTGATCAGGAGAGACTTTCTCCAGTTGTCTGCAGCAGCAGCAGCAGCCGTAGAATACTCGGGATGATATGAAATATGAAATATGAAATACAGAATTAGCTTTAGCTTTCAGGGCAGCTGCAGAGAGCCTCCAGTCTGCATTGGATGCGTGCTGAACTGGCACACAAGGACTCAGGGACACCAAACTCAGGAATTACCCAACTCAGGGACACACAAGTCAGGGACACACAAGTCAGGGACACACAAGTCAGGGACACCCAAGTCAGGGAAACCCAAGTCAGGGACACCCAAGTCAGGGACACCCAAGTCAGGGACACCCAAGTCAGGGACACCCAAGTCAGGGACACCCAAATCAGGGGCACCCAACTCACGGAAATCAGGGACACCCAATTCAGAGACATCCAACTCAGGGACACCCAACTCAGGATAAGGATACCCAACTCAGGATAAGCACAACCAACTCAGGGAAGGGACACCCAACTCAGGATAAGGACACCCAACTCAGGATAAGGACACCTAAGTCAGGATAAGGACACCCAACTCAGGATAAGGACACCCAAATCAGGATAAGGACACCCAAGTCAGGATAAGGACACCCAAATCAGGATAAGGACACCCAAATCAGGATAAGGACACCCAACTCAGGATAAGGACACCCAGATCAGGATAAGGACACCCAAATCAGGATAAGGACACCCAAATCAGGATAAGGACACTCAAATCAGGATAAGGACACCCAACTCAGGATAAGGACACCCAACTCAGGATAAGGACACCCAAATCAGGATAAGGACACCCAACTCAGGATAAGGACACCCAAGTCAGGATAAGGACACCCAACTCAGGATAAGGACACCCAACTCAGGATAAGGACACCCAAATCAGGATAAGGACACCCAAATCAGGATAAGGACACCCAACTCAGGATAAGGACACCCAAATTCAGGATAAGGACACCCAACTCAGGATAAGGACACCCAAATCAGGATAAGGACATCCAACTCAGGATAAGGACACCCAACTCAGGATAAGGACACCCAAATCAGGATAAGGACACCCAAATCAGGATAAGGACACCCAACTCAGGATAAGGACACCCAAATTCAGGATAAGGACACCCAACTCAGGATAAGGACACCCAAATCAGGATAAGGACACCCAAATCAGGATAAGGACATCCAACTCAGGATAAGGACACCCAACTCAGGATAAGGACATCCAACTCAGGATAAGGACACCCAACTCAGGATAAGGACATCCAACTCAGGATAAGGACACCCAACTCAGGATAAGGACATCCAACTCAGGATAAGGACACCCAAATCAGGATAAGGACACCCAAATCAGGATAAGGACACCCAAATTCAGGATAAGGACACCCAAATTCAGGATAAGGACACCCAATTCAGGATAAGGACACCCAACTCAGGATAAGGACACTCAACTCAGGATAAGGACACCAAACTCAGGATAAGGACACCCAACTCAGGATAAGGACACCCAATTCAGGATAAGGACACCCAACTCAGGATAAGGACACCCAATTCAGGATAAGGACACCCAACTCAGGATAAGGACACCCAATTCAGGATAAGGACACCCAACTCAGGATAAGGACACCCAACTCAGGGGCAACCAAACTCAGGACAAAAGCCTCTAAAACACTTACTTTTATAAATTTTTGCCATTTCATCGAAGCAAGTTTCTGAAGTTAAAATATAAAAAAACAGCCTACAATCATCCGATACTACTGAAATTGATACAGTAGTAGTGCAATTAGATTATATAGAACGAGAAAAATTCGCAAAATGTTTTGGTAAAACTGTGGCTTACAGAACCCCCTATTTCTCCCTATCTCACTCATTCTGCATGTTTGCCAGAAACAGACAGGTCACGATTTATTGCCCAGAACTCACGCGCTATCAAAGCACACAGCAGGCCCCTGATCAAATAAGTGCTCAGATTGAAGGCTTTATTGCCTCGGCAGTTTGGGATTATGCTTGCAAACGTTTTGGTTTGAGTGCGCCTGTCTCTCTCCCTCCTGCAGGCCAGTTGTCGAGTGCATTAATTAATTTTTGTACCTGGCATTGGCCTTGGGTTGGGGCAAATCAAATATCTGCTGGAGTGGTTGACAAGACAGCTGAACTGCTGGCTGCTGAGATAAAAAGCAAATTGAGCTGAATTGAGAGACCCTCTGAGCAGAGGAAAGGCGGCTGTTATTTTGGAAATGTTCCCCAATTTCCTATGCTCAGAGATGCATCTGTCAGGCTGTGTCAGGCCATCCCTATCGCTCTGAAAATAATCCCAATTGTTTTTTCTCTTGTTTTTTCCCTGGCTTCTGACGAAAATTGGGACTTAACGATGCAAAAATAAATGGCATAACTGCATTTTACTCAGAAGCCAGGGAGCTCGGCAAAGCACAACTTGGACTGGAAATAATAATTGAAATTTTCTTGACACCTCTTACAAGCTTAATTCTGAATTTTAAAGGACTCGTTTCAAAACCATTTTTATAGAATTTCGTGACCACATGACCCGTGAACCAATTTATAAATTGTTCAAAGTTGTTGATGGGTTTGAAGCAAGCTTTGAGAATAAAAAAATTTTAAATCAAGACTGAAACCGACTGGTGGAGAGTGGAGAATTAAGCCCTAAAGGCGTCGGGTTTGACGAAACGCGTTCTTTCGTCAAAAGAAAGCGTTTCGTCAGCGTTCTTCTTCGCGTCCAGATACCCTTAATCCTAAACCTAGGAGTAGTAGTCCTTGGCTGGGATACGATGAGCATGAACTCTGCTTTCAATTCTCTACCCCTCTATGCCTATCCAGCGATCTGCAGACCCTCAGCCAGTGAGCCAGTCAGCCAACCCACGCACATGTCAGCCCTCTGGCCCGGCACGGCCCCGGGCCCGCCAATCTGCTAACGCCGCCGCCACCGCCGCAGCAGCAGCAGCAGCAAACTGGCGAGGAGGAGACGCTGCCGCGCAGGCAGATAAAACTGGCGCCCCTGGTCATTGTACAGCAGCAGCCGCCGCAGCACATTCTGCCAGAGGTTCGCCTTCCGCCCGCAGTACCGCCGCAGCTGCCGCCGCCGCCGTCGCTGCCGCCGCCGCAGTCGAGTCTCAGACAGTCGATCCGGAGCCAAGCAGCCGCATCCAAGCAGTGCCGCGGCTGCACCTGCTGCCAATGCAAGTGCCGCCTGATCCGGCCCAGAGCGCAGCAACGCACGGCCGGCAAGTCGGCTTCCATGGAAGTATTGCTGGAGGAGAATCCAACTGAAGCGCACGATTTCTCCTACCTGGGCGGAGCCGAGCTCACGGCTGCGATGTCCTTCGATCGGGGCGCCGCCGCTGCAGCAGCAGCCGCCAGTGGAACAGGGGGAGTCGCTGCCTCGGCTGCCAACAGGGCGGGCAGCGGGGGCGTCATCATTGCCGGTGGCGGCGAAGGCGCTCCCGGGGTGCCGATCTCCTCCTCGGGCGATCTCCGCCAGTACCGGCACCAGCAGCAGCGACTCGGAGCTCTGACTCGGACGCCGCGTCAGCGCAGTGTCACTGCCGAGTGCAGCTCCATCAAGCCCGGCGACCGACTGGAAGAGGACGACGCCCTGATGGGTCACCGAAGGCACAGCGACACAATGATCAACGAGACTGGTGCTGGGGAGCATCATCACCACCACCATCATCATCACCACCACTGCTGCGCCAGGCGGACCGAGCGCTCCTCGGACGCCTCTCGCAGTCGCAGCGGCCTGACAGACGTCGGCGCTGACTTTATGCGAGTCAACGGCGCCATCTCGGGCTTCAGGCAGCTAAAGAGAGTCCAGGCGCTGTCCAGCCGAGGCTCCTCATGCGAGGAGGACAGCCGCACCAAGCAGCCGCAGCAGCAGCAGCTGCAGCATCAGTCATCAACGTCGCACCAGTCGCAGCACCTGCTGCAGCAGCAGGCATCGCAGCAGTCACAGCAGCTGCAGCCAGATCCCGATGCTGGCGCTTCGCTGATTGGCCACGCCGCTGGGAATGACTACCTGCAGGGCGACGCGACTACCGGGATGAGCCAGTCACCCAGCCACAGCCGCAACGTTGGCTACAGACTGGGCCGGCGACGGCAGCTGTACGAGAAGCGGAAGCGACTGTCCGACTACGCCCTGGCATTCGGCATGTTCGGCATCGTCATCATGATTATTGAGACTGAGCTCACCATGGCCAAGCAGTACACCAAGGTTTGTCTTTTAGTTCATTTGTGATTGCATTTGGTCTCTTAATGCCTATTGAGGGGGGGGGGGCTTGCAGCGCTGCCGTACAGTCGACAGTCGACCTCCTGTACAGTCAACAAGGTTGTACAGGGGGCTTCTTTGAATTTCTAATCGCCAAGCATGATGTACACTCACTGATGTACACTCTCTGATGTACACTCTCTGATGTACACTCTCTGATGTACACTCTCTGATGTACACTCTCTGATGTACACTCTCTGATGTACACTCTCTGATGTACACTCTCTGATGTACACTCTCTGATGTACACTCTCTGATGTACACTCTCTGATGTACACTCTCTGATGTACACTCTCTGATGTACACTCTCTGATGTACACTCTCTGATGTGCACTCTCTGATGTACACTCTCTGATGTACACTCTCTCATGTACACTCTCTGATGTACACTCTCTGATGTACACTCTCTCATGTACACTCTCTGATGTACACTCTCTGATGTACACTCTCTGATGTACACTCTCTCATGTACACTCTCTGATGTACACTCTCTGATGTACACTCTCTGATGTACACTCTCTCATGTACACTCTCTGATGTACACTCTCTCATGTACACTCTCTCATGTACACTCTCTGATGTACACCCTTGAGGGTTGGCCTTTGGATGATTTGGAAGAATGATGTGATTTCGAAAACACACTGGCAGTGTGTGCAGGCAGACACTGTAACCTCTTCGTACAGTGTAGGCTCACTTACTGACTCATAATCTTCAAAACCCACTTTGAGGCCGCGCCTTCAGTGTACATTGGGGGGCAGAGAAATTAAAAGCGATCGATCATTCTACAGAGATAGACAGCACTGCTAGCCGCAGACTGTGGTCCAAAAGTACAATAGGCCTAATTATCTTAACGGAGTTGAGTAATCCCGGCTTCACTCCGAACGTCAAGAACGCCAGAGCTATTCATGATTTATGGAACTGCCGGGCTGAGGGGTGGCAGGGGTGGGGGCCGATCGAGCTGATGGCAGTCAGCTCGCTTTCTGGGAAAGGCGAAATGCTTAACCCTCGGATCCCCCGGGCCAATTCGCTGATTGCTTCTCCCCTTCTCTCTCTTCTCTCTCTTCTCTGGCTGTCTAACCCTCTGTCTCAATTCCGTTGAGCAGAGAAATCTGAGACTTCTCTCTGCCCGTATCAAAATAGCCCCCCACCACTAGGCAGTTCCTACGCAGCCGTGGCTGTGCAGCCGACTTTTTATCAAATTACCCAACCTCCGAGCCTCGCTTTTGCGTTCTGAGACTCACGTGCTCTGGGGGCTATCTGACTGAGATTAGGGATTAGCGGCCACCCTATGACGGTTCGATTCCACCCTAGGAGGGACTTTACAGAGATTTAAGCGTGCCACAGAAGATCCCATTGGAGCAGCACAGAGGCCTTGGGTACAGTCTTGAGTGATTTTAATACTCAATAGGGCAAATGTAATTGAATTCAAAAACGAATTTTTACTCATATTGGCTGACTTCAATATCTTGCTTGGGAAAATTTATACAAGCCATAGGCTTTAAATTCTTCCTAAGAACCTATTCAAGGGATTTGGCACTGGTCCCAGGGCGTTATTCCAGTATCTGAAGGATTCGTCGAGTGTCTGGCCTCGCTGAACCGACGCTCCTCTTGAACTGGTTCAAAGCAGCGGGCATCCCTGCTGCTAAATAATGCACAGCCAGCTCTGTCTGTCGCAATGATGCAGCAGGAAATGCAAAACTATAATCAGATTCCTTCGGAGCGAGAAGCGAGTTGGGAAAGAGAAGGGAGAATTTCCCAAGGGGACTGGGCTGGCTGGAGCCGCACTGCACCCCCCTCTTTTGCCCCGACATGACAGCGGCAGGAGGGGGGATGGAACTAGGAAGGATAAAGGCAGAAAAACGAATGTTTTTCTGTAAATGAAGCAGCTTCAAGACGTCCATCGGTGGCTCAAGTCCGGGAGGCAACCCAGATAAGAGCTGCCCCACTTGATGGATGCGAGGGCGTCGGTCGAAAAAAAGGAGGTGGGGGTGGCATGAGCAGCCGGCCTCCTCTTATATCTCATCTCTTCTGAATTATTCCAATTTTTTTTGGAAAATGAGCAATGCAATGCCAAGTGAGTCATTTGGAGATGCATGGGCAGCTGGGGAGTTGAGCAAGGGCATTGTTTGGTGGCATAGGCTGGTTAGCTCAATAATTCACTATTTTATATTAATGCCATCAACTATAAACGACGCTGACTGCCTCTCTAAATTCAAAGAACTGGAACTGCGCTCTCTCTCTCTCTGAGGAAGTGGCTCCCCGCCTCTGAGAGCTCTGGAATGGGATTTAATAACATTATTCGTCATCAATGATGCATAAAGCCGACGCGCAGCGCAGGCATTTTGGGATGGGGAGGGGAGAGCAGCAAAGCAAAGGCAAGAAGGCGTATGGCAATGATATTACTGAGAGCCGCTGAAGTCACAGCCCATTATTGACTGAAGCCCCTGGATAAACACACAGAGCGGCAGAACTAACGCTTTTGAGGAGAAGCGGCAGCAGTGCGAACTCCTACTGCTCTGATTTCTGAGCTCTACTCCTCTCGGAATCCACTGCTGGGGGCTTCTATATTTAGCTGAGAACTCCTTTGACAGGATTGCAAAGCCTGCGTGATCTCTTGATCGAATCTGGGTGCCGACAAACAGAAGTCATCGGCTTCATATAATTTATTCATATTTGACTCATTTTCTTGGTTATACAAAAATTAGCAAGGCCTCTAGGGCTGGATGGAACTCCAGAGAAAGTAACCTGAAATGTCTTTGGGGGAAATGGAAAAGTAGCAAAGAGCTATAATCATGCTCCCCCCAAGGCCTTGTGGTCATTTATTAGTGACTGAGAGTGAATTAGCCCAGAGAAAAGGCAGTCAAACAGAAGCGAAAGTCTCTAATGGGACATCCTTCTAAGCAGCCCCAAAGTCTGGTTTTCGGGGGCCAACGTTAGGCCTCTTCTCATCCTCCGGAGTCCCCCGATGAACTACTAATCACCGTCCAGCTTTTGACTGAAAGTATCCCTGGCAGAATGCAGTGAGATTCCAATCCCGGTCTTTGCCTCTCCTTCATCGTAGCAAGAGATCTTTAGCGAATCTTCAGTCTCCTGAGCCTTTCAAGCCCCATCCTCTTTGATGGCGAGGCGGAAAAGGCCCTCAGCCCATGAGTGAGTATCTCTTTTAGAGACGAGAGAGAAGATGATCCGTCTCTATATTTCCCTATGTCTCAATAACCCGCAGGCGGACATCTACTCCAAAGTGCTCCGCTCGCTGATCAGCATCTCCACGGTGATTCTGGTCGGCCTGATTCTCGGCTATCATATGCTTGAGATACAGGTAAGTACTGGAGACTTTTGATAACTGCTCTTACCGTTTCAGTTTGGTATCGCGAAACTCGATAAGCGACACCCTGAGCCCCATGTTAAAAGATAACAAAGTCGATTCCGTGTGATTAATAATAAATCTTCAGCCCAAGAGTGTCCTGTGCTAAATATAGAAATCAAGTGCAGTAAAACGGTCCAGCTAGAGTTGAGGCAACATTGGCCCGCCAGTCTCATAGAACTCATCATCTTGTTGTTAGTCGGCAAGTCAAAACTTGTCCCAACCACTAAAAAGTGCAACTAGATTACAGATTTGGCTCCAGCAGCCCGGGCCGGCCTCATCAAAATTCTGAGCGTGCGCATGAGCTACTAAGCCATTAGTTCTTGCTCTCATCACGCTGTCCTGTAGACCAGCTGTGCTCAGGCCTCTCGCTTGAGAAGTCCACATCCTGCAGTTGACAGGTCGGCAATGATGTCTCAGGACAGCCAGACACTTGAACATGGCACAGTGAGCCGGACTCAACAGGACTCAAACTGCTCAGCTGATCCATCTAGGGTATTTATTTCTAATTGAAGCAGCTCCCCGAGAGGCTGACAGAATCTCCTGACCTGCAGCCGTCGATACTATGCGATGAGGTTTTGCAGGAGGCGGGGGGCAAGCAGATACATAAATAATAAGGACTAGCGAGATGCTGATACAACCTCACTTCATCGCTGCAAAGGTGACGTTGAATTATTCATCACTGTCCGTAGCGCATTTTCAGTAGCGTAGCCGAAAAAAAGATTTTGAAAAACAAGTCCCCGAGATGTCCTAGGGGAGCGCGAGGGTGCAGATGTACATCAAGTCACGGGGGGATTCGCGCAAGGCAGACAGAGATAAGAGACCTGAGCGAAGTGCTCTGTCTTTCGGCCTTCACCTGACCCCATAATTGAGACACTGCTTTCAAACTGGATTTACGACAGCAACGAGGACAGAAATACCTACAGCGGGTCCGGCTATGCGCAAAGTCGGAGCAGGAAAAATCCCATCGCAGTTGAAGCCGGTTTACCGCCTTTTTATCGTTCGCCAGCGGCTGCCCCAAGCAGACTTGGCAAATGCCAACAACAAGCAATATCACTTTCTGCCTCTGGTGGAAACTTATTACTTTCTGTCTGCTTTGCCCCGAGGCACCTCAAGGGCTGGTCCGCGTTCGCTTAGCTTTTACCGCAGCTGCGGCGTCCGCATTTTGCTATTCGGACTTTAATGTTTTGTCCTCCCATTAACCTGCAACTTGGAAGCCAGAAAACGTTTGCCTTACCCGTGCAAACCAGAGACGAGACGGACCACAGAGGCCTTGTCAGCAAAATTGCTTCTTACTACTACAGCTTGTATGCTCTCTTTCTTGTACCCAAGTGCAAGCTGCTTGAAGTCTACTGGGACATTCTGTATAGTATGGCTATGGAAGCAGCGAATTAACGTTTCTCTTTAAGTCTACGTCTAAAGACGGTTTTTCATCTGTGACAGACTATTACCTGTAGTACACCTGTTCGTACAGGACTCATCCTAGCTAGCTAGCGCGGCGCTCTGATGTGCCAGCGGCCCATGCTTGATTCCAAGTACAGTCCCAATTATTTGGGGCTATATTGGAACCTCGGCTTGGCTCTGCTAGTGCAATTTACGCCCTTGAGGACCAGCTCCCAAAGCACAATAAAATAGGGCCGCTGTAAACACCTGTGTGTGTGTGTGCGTATGACTGCGTACGTATCCGCGCGCTTGTGTGCCTGCCTAGGGGAGTTGATGGAATGGGCAACAATGCCTCTCGCCGGTTGTGTGACAATGTCGCTTGAAGTGCGCCACGGGTGTACAAACAGCCCCCCATATCTAAAAAAAAGCCTCTGAATTTATACGTGTATTTGAATATCAAAGCTTCTGGGTTGCAATATTGTTATTCATACGTACTCACTGACTCCAACGCAATTTCAGCTGTTCAGCATTGACAACTGCATAGAGGACTGGCGAATCGCTATTACGACAAGAAGATTGACGCAGATGCTGATGGAGGTCATCGTCTGCGCAATCCACCCGGTGCCCAACGATCTGACGTTTAACTGGGAAACCTACGTGCCGCACGACAGAAAGAAAGTGTCAGTATTGGTGCCCATCGACTTATTCCTGTCGCTGCCCATGTTCCTGCGGTTGTACCTCATCTTCCGGGTGATGCTGCTGCATTCCAAGCTGTTTACAGATGCCAGCTCCAGAAGTATCGGCGCCCTGAACCGGATCTCGTTCAACACGCGATTCGTACTGAAGACGCTGATGACAATGTTCCCCGGCACTGTGCTGCTGGTCTTCATTCTGTCGCTATGGATCACCGCCAGCTGGCTTCTGCGGGCTTGCGAGAGGTTCGAATTTTTTGAGATTTTTTGTTCTTAAGTTTGGTGTTCATCCTCAAAGCGGCTTGACGATTCACAGGCCTGATGCTTCGTAATTTCTCTTTTTCAAGCTCGCTACATTGCCAGATCGATACTTTACCAGCTCGAGTACTTTACCAGCTTGATACTTTACCAGCTCGATCCTCGATGTTTGAAGTTTCACATTGTCTAAAGTAGTGATTTTTTATCACGTGACTTAAGTAAAAATGGTTATCGCTTTAAAATTTCGAGCTTATGATGCTTTGAGCTTCCTAGTGGGTCGAATAGCTTGTATCATTACAGGCTCGTTAATGACATACGTTGTCTATAGTAGCTGACAGCGTTTTTGCCACAGTCCTAACTAATTAAATCAAGGTAAATCCTCACGTATTTCTCTTTTTCAGCTACCACGATGCTCTACACGGAAATATACTTAACTCAATGTGGCTGATCTCCATCACCTTCCTGAGCATTGGCTACGGAGACATTGTGCCCAACACCTACTGCGGTAGGGGCATTTCCATTGCCACTGGAGTAATGGTAAGTTTGCAGAGCCGAAACCCAATCGATCCTAACGTGAAGAAAAATCAAGGTTTGATCACATGTCGCTGCTTAGGCACAGACTAACGCAAGGAAATCTTCAAGAGCTTTGCTTTAAAAATCTGACGCACCGTACAATGCGAACGCCCTGCCGCCTTTCCTCTGTTTGCCAGGTTTCAGGCTTATGGGTTAAAAATGTCTAGATTGAGTCCAGGAAATGAATAGGGGTTGGGCAAATCGATTGATTCACTAGCTACCTCGGTAAGACAAGTTTGACTCTGAGTAGGGGGCTGAAAATGCTATGAAAAAGAAAAGAAGAGGAGAAAGAAGATCGGAGTGCCGAGTTTGAGTTGCCAGATCTGCAAGAGAGTGAAAATGTTTGTGATTGTTTCTGTGGGTTAAGCAAAAAAAATTAGCATAGGAATCAGACGGAAGCCAAAGACGTTCTTTACTGGCACTAAAACACGTCTCCTTGTTAGTCCTTTCCGAACAAAGTCTTCAACTGGCTGTCGGCCTATTTTCTCTAAAGTTCTTGCTAGCAACGTCACTTGGCTCAGCTCCATCACCGCCGTTACACACAGCTGCCCTGTTTCTCCACACCTTTGTTTGTCTGGCCTATCTCGGAGGCCCAGCTGTAGAGAGCTGCTCTCCGAATGCGTTGCAAGTTTTCGAGGGCCGGGCAGCATATATATATAGCTTTCTTTAGTACTCGTAGGTGGGGCAACTCTAGCGACGGAAGGGCCTCGCTTTTTCGGGCAAATACGAGTATTCGGCGCGAGAGAGCAAATAATCAGCTAGGAAGAGGAGAGGATAAAGATGGAAAGAGGGGATGGATGGAGAGATCTTCTGGGAAGGAGGGCTCCGCCGATGGTGCTGGGGTGTATTGGCTCAATTCTACTGTGCCTTTAACCATGCCATTTTCTCCTTCTATTTCACAGCTAGCAGGGGATCAGAAACCAACAAAGTTGGCCACACCCAAAGCCTCTCCTTTTCACCCCCCCACCCTGGAATTAAGCCCTCAGCTCTAGCGATATGATAAGCCACTCCAAACTCGACCCTTTATTCAAGCTCTAGCCGCGCGGGTCAGGCATCACTTGGGTCTGGCTGATCCAATTTTCTCGAAAAAGTTCTCACCATCGCAGGCTGGCCCACACCAGCAAAAATCTGCCTCATTGATTCCGGTGGGATGCCGCTCCCTATCTCTCCACAAAGTAGGCCAAGCAGAAAACCTGAGACATGCGTGTCAGATATGCAGGTTATTTCGTCGCTCTGTGCCCCTACTCACTCAGTTTTCCGCCTTGAAGATAAATATCTGCTCTAGATGTCTGTCTGAAAGGCTTTGAAAACCAGGATCCACGCAAGTGCATTTTAAAAAAATCTCCAAAGTCCATCTCAGCTCTGTAACTCCCGCCAGGGATTACGACTTTCAATGGGAGCTCGCTTCTTCAAGCCTCAAAGTCTCTCATTCTGATAAAGCAAAAAAGCACTTCATTTCGTATGCAAGCAAAAAACGTGCTAAATAGACCAACTTTTGGCTGAGGAATTCTCCTCTCTATACTGCCCTTTTCACATGCCTCACTGCCTCTAATGCAGGCAATCTTTTTGAGAGGCTTAATCCCTGGAAAGAGGTGAGGCGTTGCCTAACGCTTTCAAGTGGCCCGCCCGGCTTAAGGTGGCCATGCAGGGTTAAGTCGCTCCGTTTGAAGTGGGCTCTGCTTTGCAACGGAAAATTCTAGAAAAAAGGATCAAGCCAACTCCATCAGCTGAGGATGGCCATAAATTCAAAGACAAACGAAAAAGGGGGATTTAGAATTCTAGACTAGAAGAGGCTACAAAGTGATTTTAGGGAGAGAATTCGATTGTCTTTGTCATTCGAGTAGCGTGGGTGGTGCAGTCGGCCTAATAACCAGCTTTGTTATTCGATTTCTGGCGGCTTGCTTGGAAAGAAGCTGCACCAGCCTCCCCGAAAGCCTCCCTCATCCCGCTGAGCCTCTCATCAAAGCGTCGGTATTATTCGCGCGAATTCCCCTTTTGTGATGATGAGGGGGGGGGGGTTCTCCGGTTAGAGAGCTTTGTGCAGTTGGGGGGTAACTGTTTATCCTTCAGCCATGTATAGACAGATTCCGGCATTCAAACCAGCTAAAAACGTTTGGCTCAATTGTTATTTCTACAGGGCAATTCCACTCCAAGAGGCAGTCAATGCATTAGCATGCTAGATTAGCGGTGCACAATGGCAGCTTCAGTCGGTATCAGTCTCAGTGCCCCATAGCAACGCATCCATCGTTATATCCTACTACAGCGCTGTTATTTGTTTTCTCGTAGCTGATAAAAGGTTCACGTGGCATTATCGAGTTACAGATCAGCTCAATATGTGTAGCTGACTAAGCTAACTAATTGTACCTAATTATAATTGTTAGTCCTAAATAGCAATCCACTATTTTCTGGCTACGTGCTTCTTACGTTCCAAACTATACTGTTGGTAGACAACTTGTTTCTGTCTACAGACTTCTCGTTCACACGGTATACCTACAGGCGTACAGTACATATACCTTTGGGATCTTCAAGAAGATGCAACCGAGAATATTTTAATTTAAGAGCGGTTTCATGGGGCATTAATCGAACTATACTCGTAGTTGAACCTAAGCGCTACATTCGTCAAGGGAATCAAGTCGAACATGCTGCTGAAGTGAGAGTGGCACTTAAGTGCTCATGTACCCACTCACGGTCGAGGGCTAAGTGCGCCAGATTTTGGTACGGATACCTGGATTGCTAATAACCATATCGGTTACTTCGCCTGTCTCTGCTCTCTGCTCCAGTTCTAATGGTGACTACTTTGGCTCAGAAACTTTCTCGCGAGAAAATGAATGATCGCCAAGTCCAGAGAAGCTAAAGGATTGGAGAGAGAGAGCGATAGCATCTTCTAGGGGAAACGATCTCACGGAGAGGAGAGGTCTGCGAGATTTCTCTTTGCTATCCACACGGCCTGGCTCGCACGCATGCGATGGTACTCCGGCATGCACCGATTTGAGCACAGTGTGAGCAGCCGATCTGCCGATCAGCTTACAAAGGCGACGCTCAGGGGCGTTGGCTGGGTCTCTCATGCATGCGGAATGGCTCGCTAAGAAGGGGGGGGGGGCGGTGCCTCATCGGGCCAGCGCGTGTTGCAAGCTGAGATGCATGAGCAGAGAGGACAGGTAGTTAAGAGCAGACACGCTTGAGACATGTTAGGACAGATGCTCTGCTCATTAAACCGTCTCAATTTCAGGGCTCCTCGTGCACAGCTCTAGTCGTGGCCGTGTTCGCCCGCAAGTTGGAGCTCTCTCGAGCCGAGAAGCATGTGCACAACTTCATGATGGACACGGCGCTCACCAAACGGGTGAGGGACAGGGCGATGATGGGGGCATCGATTGCAGGATTTGTTCGAATTCTTATGCTTAAGCTCCTTCGCATATAGCGAGATGAGTACTGCAACTCGGGATCGAGTTTCATTTGTACTCGTATGGTGCCCGATAGTTTCTCATTAGATTTCCCTGAGTCGTTTCAACTTGAATCGAATTCTAAGTAAAATTTACACAGAGTTCTCGGCTGTCCTCCATTGAAGCTGCTGTACCTGTCGCAGCATACCTTAGCGAGGGAAGCAGTTATTATCGAGCTAAAGTGTCTCACGAGTCTGATATTTGAAGCCAATATTCTGTAGAAATTTGAGTCTTGAACTCGCAGTCAGCCAGCTCTCTAATTTAATTCTGGGGAAGAATGCTTAGAGCCCTAAAGCCAACTCGCACGGGAGATATACAAAATCATAATTAGCTGAGTTGCCGTAGAGCAGGGGTGGGCAAACTCCGGCCCGCGAAGCCTCTCTATCCGGCCATCGGGTCCTTTGAAACTTCGCAATGGCAATCCGGCCCGCCCAATGCCCGCCCAATGCCCGCCCAATGCCCGCCCAATCCTTTCTCTCTACTCTCTCCTCTCCTTTCCTCTCTCTCCTCTCCTCTCTCTTCTACTCTCTCCTCTCCTTTCCTCTCTCTCCTCTCCTCTCTCTTCTACTCTCTCTTCTCTTTTCCTCTCTCCTCTCCTCTCTCTTCTACTCTCTCTTCTCTTTTCCTCTCTCCTCTCCTCTCTCTTCTACTCTCTCTTCTCTTTTCCTCTCTCCTCTACTCTCTCCTCTACTCTCTCCTCTCCTTTCCTCTCTCTCCTCTCCTCTCTCTTCTACTCTCTCTTCTCTTTTCCTCTCTCCTCTACTCTCTCCTCTCCTCTCCTCTCTCTCCTCTCCCCTCCCCGCGTCTAATCTCTTCTCCTTTATTCCTTCACCTGTCCCTTCACCCTTTTCTACTCCCTCTCCTCTCTCCCTTCATCCGGCCCGCAGTCATGCTTTAGGTTCTCTTCTGGCCCTTAAAAGGTAAAAAAATTGCCGACCCCTGCCGCATAGATTTTGAATTCAGAATGCCTAATGCTTATAGCTACGACGTCATTATGGAATGCCGCTATTTTCGCCACCTCTCTTAGCTGAAGAACTCGGCAGCAAACGTGCTACGCGAGACCTGGCTGATCTACAAATACACCAAACTGGTCAAGCGGGTCAATCCGTCTAAGGTGCGCACGCATCAGAGAAAATTTCTGCACGCAATTCACAGGTGAGTCGGCATCAACATCAACAAGTATATTAGTCTGTTTGCGAGAGAACCCTGACGGACGTACGGACGTTCTTCACTTCTAAATTCAGAAGTGTGCAGACTAAATGATTTGAGACATTGTTAAAAGTGTGTGTTTGTGGCAACAGGGTTTACGTGACCATGTTGAGTGGATTTTTACTCGTAAGTGACTCGAGTGACTCGCCTCGGCTCTGGTTGTGTGACGTCGCCGAAGTCGTTGCGCCAGGGTGCTCACAGCCGGCCTTCTGTGAATATTCTTCATTTTTGAAACCACTACGGATGTGTAGGATTAAAAAATAGCGACAAAAAGTGTTCTAAAATAGTCAAATGCAGTTTCTCGCGGTATGGGTGAGCTCTTACCTACACATGTGTAAATGTGTACGGATTTAGTCTCAAAGCTAGTCTCAAAATGAGAAACCTCATTTCAGCCTGCGCAAGGTGAAGCGAGACCAACGCAAACTCATGGACAATGCCAACACGCTGGTGGACTTGGCCAAGGTGAGTGACCTGTCAGTCATTCTTGCTGGAACGACCTGTAGCTACAGAAGTACTTTAAATACAAGAGAGTGGATGCATACTTTCATAAACTGTATAGCGATAAAACTAGCTTGCGTATTTAAACCTATAGTGTTTTTATAATCCGCTTCTATATATATTACAATATTCTAGAAGTGAGATGAGTAAAATAATACTAAACAATATATGCCCGTTACAATAACCTTTGCTGAAAACACTGCGATTCCTACATGGATGACTGCTGACTGTCTGACAGATGCTCGCATCAGCAGAATAACAAACGTACTCGGGAACAGAATTGATTAACATATATAAATCTATATTTTGAAAATACAACAACGCAAATTAGATTAAACACTGATACTGCAAAACATTCGTTTGACGTAAAAGTACATCGAGATCTGAGTCATTTAATTCATTTCCTATCTTTCCTTTGCATCGAAAATGAAAAATAAAATATCTTTTCAAAACAGTCACTTTAATTGGTCTATGAGTCAGTTGCGGGCCAAGTTGCATTCTGTCTACAAAATGCCGTTTTACAAGTAGTGAATGCGTTTTGTTAATTTATTGTTTGCTTTCTAGAAACATGTGCTTCCAAATAAAATTACTTAATAATTTAGACTTTAAAATATGCAACAAATTTTACTTTGGCACCTCAACCAATATGAGATGCAACTTGCAATTCGTTGCACTGTTTCCTAAATCAATTTTGAACTAAAACTTTTTTTGGCATTCAACGTACCTACAAAATTTGTTCAGTTAGCTATGTACGTCACTTTTAATAATTTGCCTAATACTCCCTCAGTCCCTGCAACTGTGCTCAACACTTAAAATCAGTTTTTTTGTTATTTTTATCTGACACCGCCGATAATTGTTAATAATAATCAAACCGGTTTTTGTTACAACTTTTTTTTCAAACCAACATCCCCCTGCCATTCTCTAGACCAATCACGACGCCCTTATTAAGCAGCCAAGGGCGTACATTTCAAAACCGCTGGCCGTGTACAGTCAGGTAGAGCCTTATCTATAGCCAACTCAAATAATCTTCTCACCTTTTCTGATTTAAATCCGATCTCGCGCACCGTATTTTAACATACAGTAGTAACAATTGAAGTCTGATTTCGCACACTATGGTGCAATTATAGTTATTCGTGTGCGGCGCAAGTTCTCATTCTTGAGTAAGCGTAGGCAAATATTAATATCTACATATAGTGCGGATATTTTGGCTCGTCTATACTGGAATGGAATATCAAATTAACAGTTTTTTTTTTGGTTCGTATGGTTCCATTTCAGACGTGACAAGCTATAATGAAAAATGCATGAAAAAACGGATTTTTTGAAGCGTATAACCTTGTCAGAAGTTGAATCTAATTTTCAAAAAAATACGAAAATTTATTTAGAGGCTCAATGTCTTTCTGCGTTACATGGCTCTAATGTTAAAACGATATATGTATATAGTATAGGGAATGTGAGTACTAAAGATTGGGAAACATTAAAAAATTCCATGAAAATTATACGTGTCATCATATTAATGTGATTTTTCTTACTTAGTTTAGTGTAAAAGTATTCTGAGAAACAAATAGAAAGAGTTGAGATAAACAAAAAGATCATTTATGTGCGTATTAATCGCAGAAAGCACAGAATGTGAGAACTTGTTTAAGACAGTAGAATTTCTGTTTCCGATGCCTTTTTGGGCGAAGTTTGACCTTCAAATATAATTTCAAGATCTTGAAAGATATTATAATAACTACTTGAAAAGTTAGAATCAACTTTTGACCAGTTTTTAACAAAATACTCATTTCTATTTTTCTCCTAGCTGCATCGAAATTCTTTACTAGCTAGTGGAAGCATTATCTGTAGCTATCATATCTGTCTTTCATTTTCCCATATTAAACCTACGGCCCGTGTTTAGCTATACTCAACAGTTACACGCTGCTAATAAATTAGCCAATTTTGTATACACAGTAGTCTCTGTGTGTGTAGTCTCAGCTGCTCTCCTAAATGAACTACAAATTGAAACAATGCTGCAATAAACTGAGGCCTCGATCTGTTTGTCCTGGCCAAAGTCACGGAACAAGAGACGAATTGACGTCGAATTTATCTTGCAACCAAGCAAAACCAAAAAAATAGTCCACTTCACTGACTCATAGGCTCGTTAAGGTGACTGTTTTTTTCTCTTAATTTTGCCCAATTATATTATATTTCTTGCTCTCGAGCTCGAGTTGATAATAGTTTACAATTTAAGAGCCGCAAATAGAACTTCTACTAGGCATTTTATAACAAATCGCATTTTAACAAAGTCAATGGAGAGAGAGACTATTTTTCTGGTTTCGTTGTTAATTAATTAAGATTCGAAATATTGACCTCACTTAGACAGCGAAAAATACCACGTACGCAAATATATAATAGTTATAATATATAGCTCGCATTATATGCTGCATTGCGCTTGACTGTTCCGGTGGTGTTGCCGTGTGTTGGTAGTCGGGTACCCGTACTTACAGTTAGTAGTTCCGCAGCGCGCACAGACGGTGTCAAAGCTATCAGAACTGCCATCAAACACACAACACACATACCCGCTTGTTGTAGTTCGTAATTTTTAGTTTTTTATTTCAGTTTTTTGTTTCATTTTTTATTAAGCTTTTTATGTGAGTAGAGTAGAAGCTAAAGTTATAAATTATGAGTCCAAACCCCGTATTTCTGTTTGACCAAAGAGAATTTCGGTTCCGCTATGAATAATATAGCTATCGATTTTTGTAATTTTTTATGTTGCAGTTTAAAAAATTAATTCCGCTTCAATGTGATCAGTATTAATTATTTCAATTATTAATAATACATGTACATGCTTCTTATTAACTATTATTACTGACATTCTATCGAACCGATTAAAATGCTTCCGTTATTTTTTAGTATATCTATTCATCCAACAATGTACATCCACTCAGCAAGCGAAACAGCAGATGCTGGCCACCCCCCCACAACCCCAACAATGTACATCCACTCAGCAAGCGAAACAGCAGATGCTGGCCACCCCCCACAACCCCAACAATGTACATCCACTCAGCAAGCGAAACAGCAGATACTGGCCACCACCCCCACAAACCCCAACAATGTACATCCACTCAGCAAAGCGAAACAGCAGATACTGGCCACTCCCCCACAAACCCCACCAATGTACATCCACTCAGAAAAGCGAAACAGCAGATACTGGCCACTCCCTCACAAACCCCACCAATGTACATCCACTCAGCAAAGCGAAACAGCAGATACTGGCCACTCCCCCACAAACCCCAACAATGTACATCCACTCAGCAAAGCGAAACAGCAGATACTGGCCACTCCCCACAAACCCCACCAATGTACATCCACTCAGCAAGCGAAACAGCAGATGCTGGCCACCCCCCCCCACAACCCCAACAATGTACATCCACTCAGCAAGCGAAACAGCAGATACTGGCCACCACCCCCCACAAACCCCAACAATGTACATCCACTCAGCAAAGCGAAACAGCAGATACTGGCCACTCCCCCACAAACCCCAACAATGTACATCCACTCAGCAAAGCGAAACAGCAGATACTGGCCACTCCCCCACAAACCCCACCAATGTACAGATACTGGCCACTCCCCCACAAACCCCACCAATGTACATCCACTCAGCAAAGCGAAACAGCAGATACTGGCCACTCCCCCACAAACCCCAACAATGTACATCCACTCAGCAAAGCGAAACAGCAGATACTGGCCACTCCCCCACAAACCCCACCAATGTATATCCACTCAGCAAAGCGAAACAGCAGATGCTGGCCACTCCCCACAAACTCCAACAATGTACATCCACTCAGCAAAGCGAAACAGCAGATACTGGCCACCACCCCCCACAAACCCCAACAATGTACATCCACTCAGCAAAGCGAAACAGCAGATACTGGCCACTCCCCCACAAACCCCAACAATGTACATCCACTCAGCAAAGCGAAACAGCAGATACTGGCCACTCCCCCACAAACCCCACCAATGTACATCCACTCAGAAAAGCGAAACAGCAGATACTGGCCACTCCCTCACAAACCCCACCAATGTACATCCACTCAGCAAAGCGAAACAGCAGATACTGGCCACTCCCCACAAACCCCACCAATGTACATCCACTCAACAAAGCGAAAAAGCAGATACTGGCCACTCCCCACAAACCCCACCAATGTACATCCACTCAGCAAAGCGAAACAGCAGATGCTGGCCACTCCCCCACAAACCCCAACAATGTACATCCACTCAGCAAGCGAAACAGCAGATACTGGCCACTCCCTTACAAACCCCAACAATGTACATCCACTCAGCAAAGCGAAACAGCAGATGCTGGCCACTCCCCCCCCCCACAAACCCCAACAATGTACATCCACTCAGCAAGCGAAACAGCAGATGCTGGCCACTCCCCCACAAAACCCCAACAATGTACATCCACAACATGTACATTGTGGACTACAAAGCAAAACAGAAGACTTATCCACAGTGATTAAACAAGTCGCCAAACTCTACCCAATCATACCTATTTTAACAGCTACTGTTCTGCACAGAACAGTCCAATTATTTCAGATAATTACAGATAATTACAGACTCAAACAATAACGGCTCACCCAACCCCGCTGTCCCCGATCCGCAGACCCAGTCGGACATTTTCGGCACAGTGCAGGCGATGCACAATGAGCAGGACTGCCTGAGAGAGCGAATGGACAAGATTGAGGACTACCTAATGATGCTGCAGGTAAATCGATTTATGATGAGCTGTAATTGCTCGTATAGAGGGCAATCGGAGTAATAAAATCGCATAAATCATCATCTATCAGAGACTACTCCTAGAGTGTTTTAATTCTGAGCTTCTAGCGCAGTGTCCGGGATCTGAAGCACTGTCTCGATTCCATAACTTTATCCCTGGTTTAATTATATCTCTCTCTCAGTAGCACAAATGGCATAAACTGCATTTAAGCCGCCAGCCTACCCACCTGAAGACAGGGGCGCCCATCTTAAAGACAAAGGGCGCCTAACTAAGACACAGGGGCGTCAACCTAAGAGACAGGGGCGCCAACCTAAAAGACTGGGGCGCCAACCTAAGAGACAGGGGCGCCAACCTAAGAGACAGGGGTGCCCACCTAAGAGACAGGGGCGCCAACCTAAGAGACAGGGGCGCTAACCTAAGAGACAGGGGCGCCAACCTAAAAGACAGGGGCGCCAACCTAAAAGACAGGGGCGCCAACCTAAAAGACAGGGGCGCCAACCTAAAAGACAGGGGCACCAACCTAAAAGACAGGGGCGCCAACCTAAAAGACAGGGGTGCCCACCTAAGAGACAGGGGCGCCAATCTAAGAGACAGGCCGGGGCGCCAACCTAAAAGACAGGGGCGCCAACCTAAAAGTCAGGGGCGCCAACCTAAAAGACAGGGGCACCAAGATAAAAGACAGGGGCACCAACCTAGAAGACAGGGACGCTAACCTAAAAGACAGGGGCGCCAACCTAAAAGACAGGGGTGCCCACCTAAGAGACAGGGGCGCCAATCTAAGAGACAGGGGCGCCAACCTAAAAGACAGGGGCGCCAACCTAAAAGTCAGGGGCGCCAACCTAAAAGACAGGGGCGCCAACCTAAAAGACAGGGGCGCCAACCAAAAAGACAGGGACGCCAACCTAGAAGACAGGGACGCCAACCTAAAAGACAGGGGCGCCAATCTAAGAGACAGGGGCGCCAACCTAAAAGACGGGGGCGCCCACCTAAAAAATAGTGGAACCCATCTAAAAGACAGGGGCACCAACCTAGAAGACAGGGACGCCAACCTAAAAGACAGGGGCACCAACCTAGAAGACAGGGGTGCCCACCTAAAAGACAGGGGCGCCAACCTAAGAGACAGGGACGCCAACCTAAAAGACAGGGCGCCAACCTAAAAGACAGGGGCACCAACATAAAAGACAGGGGCGCCAACCTAGAAGACAGGGACGCCAACCTAAAAGACAGGGGCGCCAATCTAAAAGACAGGGGCGCCAACCTAAAAGACAGGGGCGCCAACCTAAAAGACAGGGGCGCTAACCTAAAAGACAGGGGCGCTAACCTAAAAAATAGTGGAACCCATCTAAGAGACAGGGGCGCCAACCTAAAAGACAGGGGCGCCAACCTGAAAGACAGGGGCGCCAATCTAAGAGACCGGGGCGCCAACCTAAAAGACAGGGGCGCCAACCTAAGAGACTGGGGCGCCAACCTAAAAGACAGGGGCGCCAACCTAAAAGACAGGGGCGCCAATCTAAAAGACAGGGGCGCCAACCTAAGAGACAGGGGCACCAACATAAAAGACAGGGGCGCCAACCTAAAAGACAGGGGCGCCAACCTAAGAGACAGGGGCACCAACCTAGAAGACGGGGGCGCCAACCTAAAAGACAGGGGCGCCAACATAGAAGACAGGGACGCCAACCTAAAAGACAGGGGCGCCAATCTAAAAGACAGGGGCGCCAACCTAAAAGACGGGGGCGCCCACCTAAAAATAGTGGAACCCATCTAAAAGACAGGGGCACCAACCTAGAAGACAGGGACGCCAACCTAAAAGACAGGGGCACCAACCTAGAAGACAGGGACGCCAACCTAAGAGACAGGGGCGCCAACCTAAAAGACAGGGGCGCCAACCTAAGAGACAGGATCGCCAACCTAAGAGACAGGGGCGCCAATCTAAGAGACAGGATCGCCAACCTAAAAGACAGGGGCGCCAACCTAAGAGACAGGGCGCCAACCTAAGAGACAGGGACGCCAACCTAAAAGACAGGGGCGCCAACCTAAAAGACAGGGCGCCAACCTAAGACAGGGGCGCAAATATTCACCTAGAAAAAATCGAATGAATAGTGCGCATAAATTAAGTTGAACGTTTTTTCCTCTCCTGAAAAATTCTGAATTGGAAAAAAAATTGGATCGCGGAGAACTGGTCCATTAGCTGAGGCTCTTTTATCGAAGCGATGACGGCCCCATTGTGAGCAATTTAGCCGGCAACTGTGTGGAAAGTCAGTGAATGATCTCACTGATTGCAGCTCTATTGGATTTCCTATTTGCTTTCACTCCGTCTGACAGAAGCCGAGAATCCGAAATCAGTTTAAAAAATAGAATCAAATATGCGTGCGCATACCAAAGAGCTGGGAGATCTCACGCAGATTAATGATTCTTCGCGAATTCAAAAATATAATTAAACGGACTCTGATCTCTGATTATTGATTTCTCAAGAGGATTGCTCCAGGCGTCAGGCGTGAGAGGGTGCTGGTCGAGGGATTTCTCCTGGGAATCAATATCGCTGTGAGGGACTTGCACAGCGGCCATTGCAAGTGGATATTTGCACTTATGAACTGATAATATTTTGGATTCATTTTTTATAAAATGGCTAATGAGTGTCGAATAGTTCTGAATGTCCTTCTATGCAACTCTTGAGACCTCTGAGCATGAGGACAATAGGTCATGAGTCAGCACAATGAGCATGAGGACAATAGGTCATGAGTCAGCACAATGAGCATGAGGACAATAGGTCATGAGTCAGCACAATGAGCATCAGTGAGGGCTCATGAGTCAGCACAATGAGCATCAGTGAGTGTTCATAAGTCAGCACAATGAGCATGAGTGAGGGTTCATGAGTCAGCACAATGAGCATCAGTGAGGGTTCATGAGTCAGCACAATGAGCATCAGTGAGGGCTCATGAGTCAGCACAATGAGCATCAGTGAGGGTTCATGAGTCAGCACAATGAGCATCAGTGAGGGTTCATGAGTCAGCACAATGAGCATCAGTGAGGGTTCATGAGTCAGCACAATGAGCATCAGTGAGGGCTCATGAGTCAGCACAATGAGCATCAGTGAGGGCTCATGAGTCAGCACAATGAGCATCAGTGAGGGTTCATAAGTCAGCACAATGAGCATCAGTGAGTGTTCATAAGTCAGCACAATGAGCATCAGTGAGTGTTCATAAGTCAGCACAATGAGCATCAGTGAGTGTTCATAAGTCAGCACAATGAGCATCAGTGAGTGTTCATAAGTCAGCACAATGAGCATCAGTGAGGGTTCATGAGTCAGCACAATGAGCATCAGTGAGGGCTCATGAGTCAGCACAATGAGCATCAGTGAGGGTTCATGAGTCAGCACAATGAGCATCAGTGAGGGCTCATGAGTCAGCACAATGAGCATCAGTGAGGGTTCATGAGTCAGCACAATGAGCATCAGTGAGGGTTCATGAGTCAGGGTAATGATAAATAACTTTAAGATTATTTCGTCTTAACCATTAAAAATCAACATGTTCATTAAAAACTTTGTCAACCTTGGCATTGCAGCAACAGATGTTGAATCTGCCAAGACTTCTGAGAGACACAGCAGGCAGTTCGCAGCAGCAACAGCAGCAACAGCAACAGCAGCAGCAGCATCTACCTACTAGAAGAAACATTCTGGCCAATGCTTCTTTCAACCAGACCATTGGCCACTAACTGACCAGAGAGTTAATTTTGAGTCACTGTTTAACCTCACAGCTGTTATTTTTAAAAGCAATGCTATTTGTTTGTCAACGCAATATTGTCTTTTTCTCGGCATAGTCATTCAACTAAAGTGCATATAAAAAACTTGTTATTAATCATATTGCCTCTCCATCAGGTTCTATCATTCTCGAGTACTTTGTGTACCGGGGAGCACTGCTCACAACAGGACAGGACAGAATTTAAAGTCGATATATTGATTCATCTCAGTGTGTGACATTCCGCAACTGCACATGCTATATATAAACATGTTAAAGTGCATGCTGGTATTAATGCTTTCACTTGTACATAGGCAGCGAGTCAGTGACCTGTGACAGTAGATTATAGGGATAATCCATAAACGCACCCCACCTGTACACACCTATACCTGATTGGTTAGCTATTCAATAGTTTGTTTGCATAAAACCGATGACGCACCTGAGAGCATACATATGATGAGAGCATGAAATCTTTAATTTGGTAATGCTCTGTGGGAGCCATGTGCTTGACTCTGACTCTTATATACTGTCTTTTTATTTTACTGTACATGAAATATACATAACTCTGTTTCATTTTTAGTCGCATGAATAAACGTGCAAAAATACACAAGACAACTCGTTACTATAAACAGCAGTTAAAATGCAGGGCTGTCGCCTTGGAAATATTGACTCTCCTTGGATCATTGCGAAGTTTCCACCAGACTGCCCCACCTGACACCCATCTGTCTCATCTGACACCCAATTGCCCCATCTGACACCCATCTGCCCCATCTGACACCAATTTGCCTCATCTGACACCCATCTGCCTTATCTGACACCCATCTGCCCCATCTGACACCCATCTGCCCCATCTGACACCAATTTGCCTCATCTGACACCCATCTGCCTTATCTGACACCCATCTGCCCCATCTGACACCCATCTGTCTCATCTGACACCCATCTGCCTTATCTGACACCCATCTGCCCCATCTGACACCCATCTGTCTCATCTGACACCCATCTGCCCCACCTGACACCCATCTGTCTCATCTGACACCCAATTGCCCCATCTGACACTCAATTGCCCCATCTGACACCCGAATGCCTCATCTGACACCCATCTGCCCCATCTGACACCCATCTGCCCCATCTGACACCCATCTGCCCCATCTGACACCAATTTGCCTCATCTGACACCCATCTGCCCCATCTGACACCCATCTGCCCCATCTGACACCCATCTGCCCCATCTGACACCAATTTGCCTCATCTGACACCCATCTGCCTTATCTGACACCCATCTGCCCCATCTGACACCCATCTGTCTCATCTGACACCCATCTGCCTCATCTGACACCCATCTGCCTCATCTGACACCCATCTGTCTCATCTGACACCCATCTGCCTCATCTGACACCCATCTGCCTCATTTGATACCCATCTGCCTCATCTAACACCCATCTGCCTCATCTGACACCCATCTGCCCTATCTGACACCCAAATGCCCTATCTGACACCCATCTGCCTCATCTGACACCCATCTGCCTCATTTAATACCCATCTGCCTCATCTGACACCCATCTGCCTCATTTGATACCCATCTGCCTCATCTGACACCTATCTGCCCCATCTGACACCAAATTGCCCCATCTTGACCCCCATCTGTCTCATCTGACACCCATCTGTCTCATCTGACACCCATCTGTCTCATCTGACACCAAGTGCCCCATCTGACCCCCATCTGTCTCATCTGACACCCATCTGTCTCATCTGACACCCATCTGTCTCATCTGACACCCATCTGTCTCATCTGACACTCAATTGCCCCATCTGACACCCAATTGCCTCATCTGACACCCATCTGCCCCATCTGACACCCATCTGCCTCATCTGACACCCATCTGCCTCATCAACAAAATACTGGTTGTCAAGAAACAGTTTCGGCACAAAAATATCGCAGAAAAACACTGATGCTCACGGAGAACGGACAGTGGCAGAATGACTCAAGCATAGAAAAAATCTTTTAAAACAGCATCAAGCATGAAAGCTTTGGCCATCGCCAAGCGGACCTGAAAACTCGACAGAAAACCGAATTAGGGCGCTTGGCAAATCGACTATCGATTTCTCAGTCCCCAGCCTCCTTCATCTGCCGCGCCGAGCTACAGCAGTAAAGTTGTTGCTCGTTTCCATCCTCTTCCACGCAGTCTCCCTCAAGTTGAGTCCTCCAACTCAAACCAAGTTTTTGTGCTTTTTCAGCCGCGAAAAAAAACGTCAATGATGTTGGAGTGGCGGCGAGAGAATTCTGCCAGAGAAAAAATAGTCAATCCACAACTCCATCACAGAGGCGACAAAAAGCTTTGGTTGCGGCTGCTGGGTCCGTGAGGTTGTTTTTAGCCTGAAATTGGCCGCAATGGAAACCTTAGAAAATTTCGCTTCTATCCTGTAGAGAGCGTACATTGGGTTCGCTTGATTTAGATTCTGCTCCTATAGAGAGTGTACATTGGGGTCACTTGATTTAGATTCTGTCCTATAGAGAGTGTACATTGGGGTCGCTTGATTTAGATTCTGTCCTATAGAGAGTGTACATTGGGTTCGCTTGATTTAGATTCTGCTCCTATAGAGAGTGTACATTGGGGTCACTTGATTTAGATTCTGTCCTATAGAGTGTGTACATTGGGGTCGCTTGATTTAGATTCTGTCCTATAGAGTGTGTACATTGGGGTCGCTTGATTTAGTTTCTGTCCTATAGAGAGTGTACATTGGGGTCGCTTGATTTAGATTCTGTCCTATAGAGAGTGTACATTGGGGTCACTTGATTTAGATTCTGTCCTATAGAGTGTGTACATTGGGGTCGCTTGATTTAGATTCTGTCCTATAGAGTGTGTACATTGGGGTCGCTTGATTTAGTTTCTGTCCTATAGAGAGTGTACATTGGGGTCGCTTGATTTAGATTCTGTCCTATAGAGAGTGTACATTGTGGTGGCTTGACTTAGATTCTGTCCTATAGAGAGTGTACATTGGGGTCGCTTGATCTAGATTCTGTCCTATAGAGAGTGTACATTGTGGTGGCTTGATTTAGATTCTGTCCTATAGAGAGTGTACATTGGGGTCGCTTGATTTAGATTCTGTCCTATAGAGAGTGTACATTGGGTTCGCTTGATTTAGATTCTGCTCCTATAGAGAGTGTACATTGGGGTCACTTGATTTAGATTCTGTCCTATAGAGTGTGTACATTGGGGTCGCTTGATTTAGATTCTGTCCTATAGAGAGTGTACATTGGGGTCGCTTGATTTAGATTCTGTCCTATAGAGAGTGTACATTGGGGTCGCTTGATTTAGATTCTGTCCTATAGAGAGTGTAAATTGGGGTCGCTTGATTTAGATTCTGTCCTATAGAGAGTGTACATTGTGGTGGCTTGACTTAGATTCTGTCCTATAGAGAGTGTACATTGGGGTCGCTTGATCTAGATTCTGTCCTATAGAGAGTGTACATTGTGGTGGCTTGATTTAGATTCTGTCCTATAGAGAGTGTACATTGGGGTCGCTTGATTTAGATTCTGTCCTATAGAGAGTGTACATTGGGGTCGCTTGATTTAGATTCTGTCCTATAGAGAGTGTACATTGGGGTCGCTTGATTTAGATTCTGTCCTATAGAGAGTGTACATTGGGGTCGCTTGATTTAGATTCTGTCCTATAGAGAGTGTACATTGTGGTGGCTTGATTTAGATTCTGCCCTATAGAGAGTGTACATTGTGGTCGCTTGATCTAGATTCTGCCCTATAGAGAGTGTACATTGGAGTCGCTTGATTTAGATTCTGTCCTATAGAGAGTGTACATTGGGGTCGCTTGATTTAGATTCTGTCCTATAGAGAGTGTACATTGGAGTCGCTTGATTTTGATTCTGTCCTAAAAAGTGTACATTGTGGTGGCTTGACTTAGATTCTGTCCTATAGAGAGTGTACATTGTGGTCGCTTGATTTAGATTCTGCTCCTATAGAGAGTGTACATTGTGGTGGCTTGATTTAGATTCTGCCCTATAGAGAGTGTACATTGGGGTCGCTTGATTTAGATTCTGTCCTATAGAGAGTGTAAATTGGGGTCGCTTGATTTAGATTCTGTCCTATAGAGAGTGTACACTGGGTTCGCTTGATTTAGATTCTGTCCTATAGAGAGTGTACATTGGGGTCGCTTGATTTAGATTCTGTCCTATAGAGAGTGTACATTGGGGTCGCTTGATTTAGATTCTGTCCTATAGAGAGTGTACATTGGGGTCGCTTGATTTAGATTCTGCCCTATAGAGAGTGTACATTGGGGTCGCTTGATTTAGATTCTGCCCTATAGAGAGTGTACATTGTGGTGGCTTGATTTAGATTCTGCTCCTATAGAGAGTGTACATTGGGGTCGCTTGATTTAGATTCTGCCCTATAGAGAGTGTACATTGGGGTCGCTTGATTTAGATTCTGTCCTATAGAGAGTGTACTTTGTGGTGGCTTGATTTAGATTCTGCCCTATAGAGAGTGTACATTGGGGTCGCTTGATTTAGATTCTGCCCTATAGAGAGTGTACATTGTGGTGGCTTGATTTAGATTCTGTCCTATAGAGAGTGTACATTGGGGTCGCTTGATTTAGATTCTGCCCTATAGAGAGTGTACATTGGGGTCGCTTGATTTAGATTCTGCCCTATAGAGAGTGTACATTGTGGTCGCTTGATTTAGATTCTGCCCTATAGAGAGTGTACATTGGGGTCGCTTGATTTAGATTCTGTCCTATAGAGAGTGTACATTGGGGTCGCTTGATTTAGATTCTGTCCTATAGAGAGTGTACATTGGGGTCGCTTGATTTAGATTCTGTCCTATAGAGAGTGTACATTGGGGTCGCTTGATTTAGATTCTGCCCTATAGAGAGTGTACACTGGGTTCGCTTGATTTAGATTCTGCCCTATAGAGAGTGTACATTGGGGTCGGTTGATTTAGATTCTGTCCTATAGAGAGTGTACATTGGGGTCGCTTGATTTAGATTCTGCCCTATAGAGAGTGTACATTGGGGTCGCTTGATTTAGATTCTGCCCTATAGAGAGTGTACATTGGGGTCGCTTGATTTAGATTCTGCCCTATAGAGAGTGTACATTGGGGTCGCTTGATTTAGATTCTGTCCTATAGAGAGTGTACATTGGGGTCGCTTGATTTAGATTCTGCTCCTATAGAGAGTGTACATTGGGGTCGCTTGATTTAGATTCTGCCCTATAGAGAGTGTACATTGGGGTCGCTTGATTTAGATTCTGTCCTATAGAGAGTGTACATTGTGGTGGCTTGATTTAGATTCTGCCCTATAGAGAGTGTACATTGGGGTCGCTTGATTTAGATTCTGCCCTATAGAGAGTGTACATTGTGGTGGCTTGATTTAGATTCTGTCCTATAGAGAGTGTACATTGGGGTCGCTTGATTTAGATTCTGTCCTATAGAGAGTGTACATTGGGGTCGCTTGATTTAGATTCTGCCCTATAGAGAGTGTACATTGTGGTCGCTTGATTTAGATTCTGCCCTATAGAGAGTGTACATTGGGGTCGCTTGATTTAGATTCTGTCCTATAGAGAGTGTACATTGGGGTCGCTTGATTTAGATTCTGCTCCTATAGAGAGTGTACATTGGGGTCGCTTGATTTAGATTCTGCCCTATAGAGAGTGTACATTGGGGTCGCTTGATTTAGATTCTGTCCTATAGAGAGTGTACATTGTGGTGGCTTGATTTAGATTCTGCTCCTATAGAGAGTGTACATTGGGGTCGCTTGATTTAGATTCTGCCCTATAGAGAGTGTACATTGGGGTCGCTTGATTTAGATTCTGCCCTATAGAGAGTGTACATTGTGGTCGCTTGATTTAGATTCTGCCCTATAGAGAGTGTACATTGGGGTCGCTTGAGTATTTCACTGTTCTGCATTTACATGAGAGTCCATACTCGAATTTTCTTATATTTTTGGGTCACGATAAATGCAAATGTATGACTATGAGCAATTTTCCTGCTATTGCTAAACCAAGTCGATACAGAAAGTCTCACGACCTGCAACACCAATACCCTACAAGAGAAAAGTCACGCAGCTGTGGAAATCAATAAATTCTGCTTTTCCGAACCTTAAAAAACATTATGTCGTAGCAAAAAAATTATTGAAAAAGAGGGCCAAAACTGATTAATATTCTTTACTTTACCAGAGTGGCGAAAAAAACTCAAAATCCAGCATCTTTTAGTTAATCCAGCATCAACGCGGCTTCCTGCCAGCATGCTAACAGACGCGGTGCTTCAATACTGAGGAAGAAACCCAGCACGTGACTGTTAATCTAGATCTGCAAAACCTATACGGAAGCCTTAGTGTGGATGAAGAAGAAAAACTCAATTAAAAAGAATCCACAAATTGTAGAAAATGAAACAAATGATAAGAAATAGAGATAACAGAAACTGCTCTAAATTAAGATAGGCTACGAGCAGGTGGCACCCCTATCGCGGCGAGGGACAGGTGCGCACAGCTCTGTGTGTTTCATCAACTGCATGGACTACAGAGTTGTAGTTGTAGTTTTTTGCCGTACCGTACATGATGTGCACAGTGGCGTCGCCTCCTGGGGGGTGGAGCACAAAGGAGGGACATTTCCCCCAGTGAAAGCTATGGGGAGAACATGCCAATTCATATTCCCTCCCCCACGTTATGAGACGTTATGGAAATCAATATTTTTTGCTTCAGGACGCCAAAATATAGCGATTCTTCCGATAAAATGACCGCCTGAAGAGCCAAAATAATTGTCTATGGCGCCAAAACGAGTGTCTGCGGCGGCAAAATGAGTACCTGCGGAGCCAAAATGAGTGCCTGCGGAGCTAAAATGAGTGCCTGGGGCGCCAAAATGAGTCTTTGGGGCGCTAAAATGAGTGTCTGCGGAGCCAAAATGAGTGCCTGCGGAGCCAAAATGAGTGCCTGCGGAGCCAAAATGAGTGCCTGCGGAGCCAAAATGAGTGCCTGCGGAGCCAAAATGAGTGTCTGCGGCGTCAAAATGAGTGCCTGCGGAGCCAAAATGAGTGCCTGCGGCGTCAAAATGAGTGTCTGCGGCGCCAAAATGAGTGTCAGCGGAGCCAAAATTAGTGCCTCCGGCGCCAAAATGAGTTCCTGGCTGCGGCGCCAAAACGAGTGCGCCAAAATGAGTGCCTGCGGTGCCAAAATGAGTGCCTGCAGTGCCAAAATGAGTGCCTGCGGTGCCAAAATGAGTGCCTGCGGCGCCAAAATGAGTGCCTGCGGTGCCAAAATGAGTGCCTGCGGAGCCAAAATGAGTGCCTGCGGAGCCAAAATGAGTGCCTGCGGAGCCAAAATTAGTGCCTCCGGCGCCAAAATGAGTTCCTGGCTGCGGCGCCAAAACGAGTGCGCCAAAATGAGTGCCTGCGGTGCCAAAATGAGTGCCTGCAGTGCCAAAATGAGTGCCTGCGGTGCCAAAATGAGTGCCTGCGGCGCCAAAATGAGTGCCTGCGGTGCCAAAATGAGTGCCTGCGGTGCCAAAATGAGTGCCTGCAGTGCCAAAATGAGTGCCTGCGACGCCAAAATGAGTGCCTGCGGAGCCAAAATGAGTGCCTGCGACGCCAAAATGAGTGCCTGCGGAGCCAAAATGAGTGCCTGCGGAGCCAAAATGAGTGCCTGCGGAGCCAAAATTAGTTCCTGGCTGCGGCGCCAAAACGAGGGCCTGCGGCTGCATGGCAAGCTGCATAGCTGGTATGGCAACTGCGTACATTCAAAGAAAATCGGAAACCTGCGTCTAAATTGATCCCTTTCATCATCAAAAGGAAGTCAAACAGACGTGCACATGTAAAGAAAAGGGGGGGATGTTTTAAATCAAGATAAGCTTCTATTGACGAGGTCTGTAACATGCCAATTTTGACATGTTTACAATTTCAATGGCTGACGGGGGTGCAGCGCTTGTTTACCAGTGAAATATCAAAACATAAGGTAATTACCTGTACATCTGTAAAAGTGCAGCTACAATAGTGGTAGTTTCACTCCTAACAGGGGTTAACAGCATTGATATGCTATTGTCGTCATAAAATATTCACCAAAACTCCCGTATTTGATTCCACGTACATTGATACGCTGCTCGTGTAGAGTACAGAAATCAAATGCAAGGACTACTCAAGTAGAAGGGCGCAACACTCGAAATCTATGGAAAATGTTTTGAAGGCCACTTTTCGCCAAAAAATGTACTACGGAGATAGGAATTTTTCATTTTTTCAGCACAAAAATGGTTACTGCATTCGATAGGAGGCAGACCCAATGTTAATTTTTAGATATAGGGTTGTACCTTATTTATAGCTCTATTGATATTCATAAAGCTGTTTGTTCAGAAAATAAGGATTCTATGTTAATTTTTTATTCTACGTACAATTTCATGTGTCCCGTGCCTAAGAACCATTTAAATGTTTTTTGGTTGTAACAAATATGTGTAACAAAGATAATAAAATAGAATCATAAAACCAAAGATTCGAGCTGTGCCATGTATTATTATGATTTTTAGGTACAGGAAATTCCACTCGTGGAACATGTGAAATTATAAGACTATAAGTTTAAAAAAGACCAATTATATTATAGCAAACTTAGTTATACTCGTATACTCGTTATGCAATCAAAAAAACGAATAGTAAGGAACCTTCAGAGCGTAGCATCAGCTGGAAGCATTCAAGCAAAAGATTAAAGCCTGCAATTTCTAGGCAAGCGTATAATTGGAACAGTCTTCCTTATTTTCTGAGAGGATTATTAAAGGATTTTTTTGGACCAACTGAACTGGAATTGAAGCTTGCGAGCTAATGATTATAGCTGCTGTCAGAAGGTCTAAGAGCTAAAGCCCTGTTTTGGTAAGTTAACTCCGAGTTGCCACAGAATTTCCGACGTTAGTGGCGCATGCATAGTCAAACTTCAATTGATAGATCATTGATCGAAAGCTTTTGGCAGTGGATGAGTAACTCCTTTGACAGTGGATGAGTAACTCCTTTGACAGTGGATGAGTAACTCCTTTGACAGTGGATGAGTAACTCCTTTGGCAGTGGATGAGTAACTCCTTTGGCAGTGGATGAGTAACCCCTTTGACAGTGGATGAGTAACCTTTTTGGCAGTGGATGAGTAACCCCTTTGACAGTGGATGAGTAACCTTTTTGGCAGTGGATGAGTAACCCCTTTGACAGTGGATGAGTAACCCCTTTGACAGTGGATGAGTAACCTTTTTGGCAGTGGATGAGTAACCTTTTTGGCAGTGGATGAGTAACCCCTTTGGCAGTGGATAAGTAACCCCTTTGACAGTGGATAAGTAACTCCTTTGGCAGTGGATGAGTAACCCCTTTGGCAGTGGATGAGTAACCTTTTTGGCAGTGGATGAGTAACTCCTTTGGCAGTGGATGAGTAACCCCTTTGACAGTGGATGATTACCCCTTTGACAGTGGATGAGTAACTCCTTTGGCAGTGGATGAGTAACTCCTTTGGCAGTGGATGAGTAACCCCTTTGACAGTGGATGAGTAACCTTTTTGGCAGTGGATGAGTAACCCCTTTGACAGTGGATGAGTAACCTTTTTGGCAGTGGATGAGTAACCCCTTTGACAGTGGATGAGTAACCCCTTTGACAGTGGATGAGTAACCTTTTTGGCAGTGGATGAGTAACCTTTTTGGCAGTGGATGAGTAACCCCTTTGGCAGTGGATAAGTAACCCCTTTGACAGTGGATAAGTAACTCCTTTGGCAGTGGATGAGTAACCCCTTTGGCAGTGGATGAGTAACCTTTTTGGCAGTGGATGAGTAACTCCTTTGGCAGTGGATGAGTAACCCCTTTGACAGTGGATGATTACCCCTTTGACAGTGGATGATTACCCTTTTTGGCAGTGGATGAGTAACCTTTTTGCAGTGGATGAGTAACCTTTTTGGCAGTGGATAAGTAACCCTTTGGCAGTGGATAAGTAACCCTTTGACAGTGGATAAGTAACTCCTTTGGCAGTGGATGAGTAACCCCTTTGGCAGTGGATGAGTAACCCCTTTGACAGTGGATGATTACCCCTTTGACAGTGGATGATTACCCTTTTTGGCAGTGGATGAGTAACCTTTTTGGCAGTGGATGAGTAACCTTTTTGGCAGTGGATGAGTAACCTTTTTGGCAGTGGATGAGTAACCCCTTTGGCAGTGGATAAGTAACCCCTTTGACAGTGGATAAGTAACTCCTTTGGCAGTGGATGAGTAACCCCTTTGGCAGTGGATGAGTAACCACTTTGACAGTGGATGATTACCCCTTTGACAGTGGATGAGTAACCCCTTTGGCAGTGGATGAGTAACCCCTTTGGCAGTGGATGAGTAACCCCTTTGACAGTGGATGAGTAACCTTTTTGGCAGTGGATGAGTAACCCCTTTGACAGTGGATGAGTAACCTTTTTGGCAGTGGATGAGTAACCCCTTTGACAGTGGATGAGTAACCCCTTTGACAGTGGATGAGTAACCTTTTTGGCAGTGGATGAGTAACCTTTTTGGCAGTGGATGAGTAACCCCTTTGGCAGTGGATAAGTAACCCCTTTGACAGTGGATAAGTAACTCCTTTGGCAGTGGATGAGTAACCCCTTTGGCAGTGGATGAGTAACCTTTTTGGCAGTGGATGAGTAACTCCTTTGGCAGTGGATGAGTAACCCCTTTGACAGTGGATGATTACCCCTTTGACAGTGGATGATTACCCTTTTTGGCAGTGGATGAGTAACCTTTTTGGCAGTGGATGAGTAACCTTTTTGGCAGTGGATAAGTAACCCCTTTGGCAGTGGATAAGTAACCCCTTTGACAGTGGATAAGTAACTCCTTTGGCAGTGGATGAGTAACCCCTTTGGCAGTGGATGAGTAACCCCTTTGACAGTGGATGATTACCCCTTTGACAGTGGATGATTACCCTTTTTGGCAGTGGATGAGTAACCTTTTTGGCAGTGGATGAGTAACCTTTTTGGCAGTGGATGAGTAACCCCTTTGGCAGTGGATAAGTAACCCCTTTGACAGTGGATAAGTAACTCCTTTGACAGTGGATGAGTAACCCCTTTGGCAGTGGATGAGTAACCACTATGACAGTGGATGAGTAACTCCTTTGACAGTGGATGAGTAACCACTATGACAGTGGATGAGTAACTCCTTTGACAGTGGATGAGTAACCCCTTTGGCAGTGGATGAGTAACTCCTTTGGCAGTGGATAAGTAACCCCTTTGACAGTGGATAAGTAACTCCTTTGGCAGTGGATGAGTAACCCCTTTGGCAGTGGATGAGTAACTCCTTTGGCAGTGGATAAGTAACCCCTTTGACAGTGGATAAGTAACTCCTTTGGCAGTGGATAAGTAACCCCTTTGACAGTGGATAAGTAACTCCTTTGGCAGTGGATGAGTAACTCCTTTGGCAGTGGATGAGTAACCCCTTTGACAGTGGATGATTACCCCTTTGACAGTGGATGATTACCCCTTTGACAGTGGATGATTACCCCTTTGACAGTGGATGAGTAACTCCTTTGGCAGTGGATGAGTAACCCCTTTGGCAGTGGTTGTGAAAAAGTCCAGACAACAGCTCAAGGAAATTTCTTTGTGTAGGAAGTCCTCAAGCACTTGCATATCTAGTGCGATAGCAGCAACGGAGCATTTAGCGGTTTTTTAGGATAAACAAATCCTTGATTCCTAGCCCATAAACAGTGAGCCAGAGTGTTATTAGCAGGAGAGCTTGCACTGCACAGACGACAAGTGGAAAAGTATTTTGGCCGCTAAAAGGCAGGAAGCTCAGCCAAGGGCCACGGCTCCAAGGTAGGTTTTATGAACATTACGTATATTTTTTTCACTCAAAGGCTTTCTGCTTTATGCTGAGGCCCGATTGCATCCTGGAGATGTCATTGATTTACAACGCAAAAGCCAGGGTGCGAGAAATCAACGCCTGCCGCTGAAGGGGCCGCGACAAAAAAAACACGGTCTTCTCGGCTTTGTGCTGATGTTTATGACCTCACTTCCTAACAATAACCTGTTTATTGAGAAATTTATTGACTTGGCTGAGGGTGTGAATCAAACTGAAGGTACGAGAGGAGCGGCTCAGCGAAGGATGTTATGCGACAGAGATAGACTGAGATATATTCAGACAGGCATACAGACAGACAGACAGACAGACAGACAGACAGACAGACAGACAGACAGACACACAGGCAGTCAGACACAGACAAGCACACAGGCAAAGACAGTCGATGAAATACCAACCCATCTCCAAAAAAGCAGACTTCAAATTAAATAAAAAAGCCAAATTTCAAACTCGCATGTTGTTCTGCGACAAAGGATCAAAACAGGGACAAAATCGAATCAATGCCAGTGAAGAAGTATAATACATAATATAATCATAATCATATATTCATAATGCCAACCTACAGAGTCAATATGAATGGCCAATTTACTAAGGAAGCAAAACGTAAAACGTTAATCAGGCGAACGAAAGACTTCCAATAAAAAAGATTAATAAAACTGTTTGAAAAAATGAAATCAGCATTAGCAAATTCAAGCCTTCAAAGAGTCACGGCCCACAGGATGTCCACTGCTCATCACCATTTAATAGCCATAGGGTTGATGATTTCAACTCGCTCCACTTCGTGATATTCGGTGTGCAGATAGTCGGCCCGCTGCTCCGGCGTCCACTGCTGCCAGGCTGACATCAGCGGCTCCGGCTCAGACAGGGGGTTCGCGATGGAAGGCAGGGAGCTGTACACAGCGGACACCGCCTGCAGCAGCTCGGCTGGGCTGGAAGCCTCCGGATCGGCTGGCCGCAGCTGACCGCCCCCGTTCAGGCAGCCTGCGGCAGATTGGAGTGAGTTCGGGTAGTTCAGAATAGGTTCGGGTAGTTCAGGATGGGTTTGGGTAGTTCAGGATGGGTTTGGGTAGTTCAGGATCGGTTCGGGTAGTTCAGAATGGGTTTGGGTAGTTCAGAATGGGTTCGGGTAGTTCAGAATGGGTTCGGGTAGTTCAGAATGGGTTTGGGTAGTTCAGAATGGCTTTGGGTAGTTCAGAATGGGTTCGGGTAGTTCAGAATGGCTTTGGGTAGTTCAGAATGGGTTCGGGTAGTTCAGAATGGGTTCGGGTAGTTCAGAATGGGTTCGGGTAGTTCTGGGTTTGGGTAGTTCATAATGGGTTTGGGTAGTTCAGGATTGGTTTGGGTAGTTCAGAATGGGTTTGGGTAGTTCAGAATGGGTTTGGGTAGTTCATAATGGGTTTGGGTAGTTCAGGATTGGTTTGGGTAGTTCAGAATGGGTTTGGGTAGTTCAGAATGGGTTTGGGTAGCTCAGGATTGGTTTGGGTAGTTCAGGATGGGTTCGGGTAGTTCAGGAAGGGTTCAGGTAGTTCAGAATGGGTTCGGGTAGTTCAGAATGGGTTCGGGTAGTTCAGAATGGGTTCGGGTAGTTCAGAATGGGTTTGGGTAGCTCAGGATTGGTTTGGGTAGTTCAGAATGGGTTTGGGTAGTTCAGAATAGGTTTGGGTAGTTCAGGATGGGTTTGGGTAGCTCAGGATGGGTTTAGGTAGTTCAGGATGGGTTTGGGTATTTCAGGATGGGTTTGGGTAGTTCAGGATGGGTTCAGGTGTTTCAGTATGGATTTGGGTAGTTCAGAATGGGTTCGAATAGATGGGTTTAGGTTTGGGTGCGGGTGAACCAATGTTTTCAACCCGTCAATCGGCCTCTTACCTGACGGACAGGCCATAATTTCCAGGAAATCGTATTTGCACTTCTTCCGTTTAATCTGCTGCACAATATTTTGGATGTTACGAAATCCATAGGCCAGGGCAAAGCGCAACTTCTTGTCAGGATCAGACGGGCTGGTGACCTCAATTTCCTGGATGTCCTTGTTCCTGAAAGCAGAAAAAACAATGAAAACATTTTGCAGGCACTTTTAAGAAACTGGGAATCTCACCAGAGATTACAGAGAAACTGGGAATCTCCCCTGAGATTACAAAGAAGTTAGGAATCTCACCTGAGATTATACAGAAACTGAGAATCTCATGTGAAAGCTCACCCGAAAAAAACAGGTACATAAAATTCTCACCTGAGCGAAGTGAGCTTCAACGGCAGTTCAGGCTGGGTCCCAAGTAGTCGCTGACTGGACAACCTCAGGACGCAGTCCAGGTACCCACCGGAGCCGCCGCCATCGTGGCTGATCAGGGGGTCGCCGAAACTGCAAAGTTGATATTTGAAAATTTGACAAAATCAGTAATTAATCTGCCCAGAATGTACCCCTTCCAACCCCTTCCCCCCTAATTACCCAGCCCCCAGCCCAGTCAATGCACACCCTACCTGGACAACCCTCCCCCTAATTAGCCAACCAACCCTCCCCCTAATTAGCCAGCCATCAATGTACACCCTACCTGACCAAGCCTCCCACTAATTGACCAGTCGTCAATTAACACCTAGCCAACAACCCCTAAATGTACACACCATATTGACAACGCCCCATTTACATAAGAATAAATGTTGTCTCCTGTACAATCTACAACAGGTGCGTCATAAAAAACACAATTTCATAAATTCTTATGATGAACTAACATTACTTAAAACCCAGACAAAAACAAAGATGTCTAAAAATAAAAAAGCATGAAATTAGCACCTTCGGTTAGCGAGCACAGCGGGCTTAATTAATAACTAATGACCAGATATTTCCTTACACAGGAAAAATCGACTTTCCAAAAAATGATATTCGGCTTCAAAAACAGCCGAGCTCGAAATGCCTAGAATTTAGCCGCTAATGAGCAGTTCAAATATGAAGTTAACTAGTGCTCAAAGTAAGACACACTCAGATTTCATGTTCAATTTTCCTCATTAGCAATGCCGAGTCAATAACTGATAATTAAATTAATGAGGCGCCTCTTTGACAGTCAGTCAGCAGGGAATCAGTCTGCTCAAATGCAAACTCTACAAGGTGGAGAATATTTAGAATTCATAGCTAGCTGCAAATGTGACATATTAGCCTACTGACACTAGCAGTATGGAAATATTTAATCTGTTTTTAATTTACACCAAGTATACGCATCACATCTACCTGGATGTTCCAAACCTAGATCCAACGCCCAAGACATGAGACCCCATTCAGACCCCATACTAGAGATCCCATCCAGATCTCATACTAGATATTCCATCTAGATCCTACAACAGAGATCCCATACTAGAGATCCCATCCAGATCCCATACTAGAGATCCCATCCAGATCTCATACTAGAGATCCTATCCAGATCCCATCCAGATCCTACAACAGAGATCCCATCCAGATCCCATACTAGAGATCCCATCCAGATCCTATACTGGAGATCCCATCCAGATCCTATACTGGAGATCCCATCCAGATCCCATACTAGAGATCCCATACTAGATATTCCATCCAGATCCTATACACTAGAGATCCCACCCAGATCCCACACTAGAGACCCCACACTCACTCCATATCTAAATCCTGTCCCGCGCTGGCCCACAGCGAGTCTGAGTCGTCTCCAATGGCCACCCCGTAAGCCTCGAGCAGCGAGTCCATCTCCAAGGTGCTGAGAACCATGTCAACGTCTCTCTCGCCATCAGCATCGGCGAAGTCGTCTCTGCTGGCCTCCAGCTTCTTGTCGAAGCAGGGCATAACAGTGAGGTGGTACACCGAGACGGCCTGGGTGTCCCCGTCCTCCTCGCTTCGCTTCCATTTGGCCGGGAGCCACCGCTTGACCAGCGCGCCCGATACCTATGGGGTGGAGAGCGGTTGCGCTAAGAGATCCCATCATCCCACACTCCAAACCCACAGATCCCACACTCCAAATCAACAGATCCCACACTCCAAATCCACAGATCCCACACTCCAAACCCACAGATCCCACACTCCAAACCCACAGATCCCACACTCCAAATCAACAGATCCCACACTCCAAATCCACAGATCCCACACTCCAAACCCACAGATTCCACACTCCAAAGCCAAAGATCCCACACTCCAAATCAACAGATCCCACACTCCAAATCCACAGATCCCACACTCCAAACCCACAGATTCCACACTCCAAAGCCAAAGATCCCACACTCCAAACCCACAGATCCTATTATCCGACACTCCAAACCCACAGATCCCACACTCCAAACCCACAGATCCCACACTCCAAACCCACAGATCCCACACTCCAAACCCACAGATCCCGCACTCCAAGCACACAGATCCCAAACTCTAAACCCACAGATCCCACACTCAAAACCTAAAGATCCCACACTGCATTTTCTGATCCCACACTGCATTTTCTGATCTCACACTGCATTTTCTGATCCCACACTGCATTCCCAGATCACACACTGCATTCCCAGATCCCACACTGCATTCCCAGTTCCCACACTGCATTCCCAGATCCCACACTCCATTCCCAGATCCCACACTGCATTCTCAAATCCCACACTACATTCCCAGATCCCACACTGCATTCCCAGATCCCACACTCCATTCCCAGATCCCACACTCCATTCTCAGATCCCACACTCCATTCCCAGATCACACACAGCATTCACAGATCCCACACTGCATTCCCAGATCCCACACTCCATTCTCAGATCCCACACTCCATTCCCAGGTCCCACATACTATTCCCACATCCCACACTACACATCCAGCTGATCCCATACTCCATATAACAATTTGCCACACTAAATTACAAGCGGACATATCTTTCATTATCAGACTCCAGACTAAAGACTAAAGAAGACCAACCTGTTGCGGAGAGCGAACCCTTGACACCAGAGGCAGCAGTGCCGGGTGAGTCTTCTCAGCATAGCAGATCCAACCGGGACACGCCGAGGCCAGCATTGGCAGGCGCTTCTCAAGACCATCATCTCCCCGCCGCTGCCACCTGTCACAGAACTCCTCAGCCATCTCAGCCAGGCACAAGCTCCTAGCAGACGAGCTGTTCAGCACAGTCCTGGCGCCGAGACGGAGTTTTAAAAATGCGGCTAGTCGGCGAAAGCATTCGGCGAAACCGCCATTGACTTGGTGACGGGCAGCCAGACTTGAGCAGGACTGAGGCGAGATGGTCACCACCAAAGCTTTGGAAGCTGCTGGCAGGGTAGGCAGAACCGACAACAACGCTGTGTGGCTTTGTTGCTCAACCAGCACAGCCTCCGCTGAGGTCACGCAACCACTGCAGGCGAGACAATCAGCCAGGGTGATCTCAGCCTTCGGCAGCTGGTACTCCTTGCCATCCTCAGTGACCCCCGTGTACTGCCCATCCTCTCCGATGCGGATGCGGGCAGTGCGACCCACGCTCTTGTCAACTCTGACTGGCTTAATGCATTCCTGCGATGGTGGGGTTTAGTGGGTTGGTGATTTGAGATAGGAGGGCTATGGGCACCTTGGTGTATTTGAATTGACATTGTCACACAACTGACAAGAAGCATTATGACCTATTTTGCCAACTCTCATTGAGGAAGCACTCATAGACCTATACACACACAGAGAAGTGTACAGTGACCCTAACTTATTGTTGGGCATATGCACTACATTGCGCCTTGGGGTTTGGCCTTTAAAATGGAGGGGATAAGTAAAAATCACAATTCCAAAAAGTGCTTTCTAGCATAAATCCAAAATAACACAAAATCAAATACATTGATTGGCATAATTTCATTAGGGACATTTGTGTCTAGGTACTCATTGACCATCCAATTGAACTAGGAGGCTCTAATAGAAAGGTCAAAATAGATAAGTCCTATTTTAAGTAAATTAACATTTTTTCAGGGTGCATATAAGCCTAGCCAATAAGTGCTAAGAATGGTAAAATATAGTACTTAGAAATGCACAATGGTGCCAGTTGAAGATCAAACTATATGCTTTTCAAGTTGTATATTAAAGAATTTAAGAATAAAGAATAAGAATAAGAATACGAAAGAATAAGAATAAAGAATTAATGAATTATCATATTAGACTTGTAAAATATACTTAACTAATTAAGTTATTAGACTTAGCTCAAACTTGACATCTTGTTCAATGTTTATTAGTTTATTTCTAGTTATGTTTTATTATTAGAAATGAATTTGTACATGGATTTGAGTTTAGTAAATAATTTCTAAAGATTACAAAAGTTGCACACATAAAGGGCCTGTCAACTTAAGCTCAAAGTAAAGCCCAAGCAACCTAGATATACAAATAATATGCTATTCTGCTTATGGTGATACCAAGAAGCTAGCTTTAAAAAAATCAAACTTGGGATAGGGAATAACAATTGCAAGTGAGATAATTAGGTCTATTTTATGAGCTTTATGTGATAATATAATAAAGGAGAAGAAAGAGATGAGATTGTAAAGATGAGAGATGAAAGGAAAGATGAGAGAGTAAAGATGAGAGATAAAGGAAGAGAAAGCAGAGTGCAGAGAGATGAGAGAATAGAATAGAAAAGAGAGAGTATAGAAGAGAGAAGAGAAGAGAGGAGTAAGGAAAGAGAGGAGTCAGAAGAAGGGAATGAAATATTTAAAAAAAAATATATATATATATATATATAGTATATACATTGCCAGCTAGTTGCACATTCAAGTTGGGTTTGTGTATTCTGATATATAAGGGCTCTTCAATCTTCCAAATATACTATCTTTCTATATACTAAATCTTTAAATTTAAAAGAAATTTACATTATTAAGATACAAAACAACTTTTAGTAATTCTGTCTCATTTTGTTGACGAATTCTCTCAGCTTGTTTTAACTGTTGATGAATTCGACTTCCTCCAATTTTTCACATTTTAGGTCTGTTGACAAATTAGATATTGACGAATTTGGTGTAACCTAATACCCCAATATTCTGCGTAGCACCCCAGCTAACAATATCAATGCTTGCTTCAAATCCTCATTTTACATGAATGTACACTATTTTATGTTTAACTTTATCTTAACTATTAACACATTTTTGTTTGAGTTTGACCTTAGATTTTAGAATATATGCAAAAAAATTCTAGGGAATGGAGTTCCCTGGGTTTAAAATCAGCGGGTTTCCATAGCTTATAGCCTTTAAACAAAATTATTATTTTATTTTTTATAATTTGCTTTCCTTAAATTATTTTAATTAGGCCTTAATAGATCTTAGACCTAGGCAAAATTGCCTTATTCAATATACCTTATTAAAAAGAATGACATTATTATTACCTGACCATACTGTTATTAGAAGGACTATAAAGCCTACTAATAAGGCCTAATTGATTCATTTGAAATTTTAAAAATATAAAAGGTAAAATAGGCCTATTAAAGCCAATGTCATTGATTAAGGTATATTATTCTTTATTATCATGCAACATACCTGGGAAGGTGTTATAAAATCATTTAAGTCTGTCAGTCGAACTACAGAATTCAATGAGTTACTCATTTTACAGATAGTTTCGCTTTTGGATTCTAGTTATATTAAAATAAAATGAATATTAATTTCAAGACTGAATTTTGCTTTTCACCAGTTTATGGGGAAAAACACAATTAGAACTTAGATTAGAAGGTAAGTGCTTTCTCAAAGCTTGAAATTAGAACTCGACAGACGGGTAAAATTTTGTGATAGTAACAAAACGAATAAGTTTTTATTAGTCAGCTATCAATAAAATTAATAGGGATATTGTCTCCTTTTAAATCAATCTTGTCAAGCACGATGTCTGCTATTTAAAAAAATTATCTTTGCCGGGTTGCTGTTTTCCAAAAGAGTAAAGCTTAACAAAACGTTAGCTTAAGGTGTTAAAAGAAACTATAAACAAGTTATTTCGGCAGAGCATGTATAAGTAATTAAGTTGTTTTCTTACAGTAAAAATATTAAATTTTGCTATTGGTTACAACTAGCTGTAAAGCAAAATGAGAGATTTCAACTTTTGTTTATTTAGCATTTTTGAGGAAGAGTAACTTATTTCCTTGTTCGTCAGTTAATACCTGTAGGAGTTCGTTTTATACTGTTTCAAAGTAGCTACTTTTCGTCTGCTGTGTGGATCAAATACAAAAATGCTGGCTTCTCAAGGCATTGAGAAGGAGCAGAACTCGGCGGTCTCTGTCGACGAACTGCTGGTGGATTTCGAAAAGACTTTAATCGACACTCTGAAGGCGCCAGAAAAGAATGTGATCGGGAACCTGACCGGGATGGTGGACGGCTACCTCAGTCGTAAAGATAGCGCCGCTATCTGTCCTCGCATCTGCAAGATCATTGAGCGAAGATTAAATGAAGTAAGCTTCTATATTTTTTTGTTTAGGTAGGGACTTCAGTGAGGTTTTTAAAACTAAAAATTAGGCCATTTTTTGTACTTCATCATATAGATCCATGCTTTATGAGCATGGTGACATTTCATTTATAAAAATTGGTTGGGTATTAAAAAAGTTATGGTACATTTTGTGCTACATTTTTTGTACTAGCTCGTAATGTATTTTTTCCATAGGGCACTGTGATCATTTTTCCGAGATTATGTAACTTTTGAAAATCAATTTGCTATAATTTTTTTATTTCTTGATGGATTTTGTTGCCAGAGGTCTTATTTTTTCCCATTTTTTTCAAATTTTTATAGCTAAAAAAGACTTTTCATTGGGCACACTTTTTGATATAAGAATACATATAATCCATGAATGCATATGACATAGCCACTACCTAATATTGCAGTAATATTGCATTTATATATAAATGATAAGATATAACAACTTTTCAGCATTCAGAATTAATTCAACTGACATACAACTGTAATGTCTTAATGATAATGCTTTTAAAAGCTTACATAGTCTTGTTTGATATACCTTGGCTTTACCCTTAAGTTTACTTTCCAGCCTGGCACTTGGCAGCATGTCTGACCTACCAGCTTCCATGACAATTGGGGCTGCTCTTGATCTGTTTAAGAGTGGTGGCCGCATGGCTGTTCAGGCTGCCCTCAACCAGCAGCAGCTGGAAGTTGGAGTCATTGAGGCTGCCATTGCTCCTAAGCAGACAGAAGCAACTTGGCCCTTATACAAGTACTTGGTAAGGCTGAAGCAGAAGGCACAAACATTATCAAAGTCAGCCTCTAGACCTGGATCTGCACAAGTACTACAGGACTTTCTTGACAGTCCATTTGAACCTCCTGCTCAACATGATCATGGCATAGTTGTGTCAGATGCAGAGCCTACTGGACCAGGATCAATTGCTGATCCAAGCACTAGCACTCCAGTCAAGCCTCTGACCAGCAGAAAACGACATGCCACTGGGCAGAGCATCTCAATGGAGGAGATTTCTGGCATACAGGTAAGTTTCTAAGAAAATCGAAACATGCCAATGGATGCAGTTGAAGTGCCAAGCCAATTCTTATCCTTTGCTTTCAAGGCTGCTGCTGCTGAACTGCAAGACCAGCTGAACAAGCTGACAACCTATGTCGAGTGCTTGGAGGCCAAAGTGGCACTAAAGGATGCAGAAGTGGAGAAGCTGAGGCGCCAGCTTCGCTGTCGGCCGCCGACTCGCGTCTGGTCGCAACGCGTCAGGCGCTACCAGAAGCGTTTGAAGTTGGTTCAAGCTTCCACGGCTTCTGCTGCTGCTGCCACTGCATCTAGGGACGACTCCAACAGCACCAGAATCGACCCATTGTCGAAATCGCTGCGTGCACAGAATCGTCGCCTGCAGGATCAGAGGAAGCTTCTGCTACGGAGAACGCGCGATCTGACCAAGGCGAGGGAGACCATCGCGTCATTGCAGCGAGAGGTCCGTGCTGCCCACGACACCATTTGCCGGAGCACAGAGCCTCACTTTACTGTGCTCAAGACAATGGAGACCCGCCCGGAGCGAGGTGGCCTGCAGTTCACCCGGCCAGTGATTGAGACCTGTGTGCGTCTCGTACTGGACTGCCATGTGCCAGTGCAACTGGTCAGTCCAACCATCAGCACAGTGCTTGGCACACTGGGAGGGTTTGCTGTCCAGCAGCTGCGCCTGCCTTCTACTACCCTGGTGACCACCTTGGCCTACAGCATCGGCAGCAGTCTGGCTAAGGCTGCGGCGCTGGAGAAGATCCTGAAGGCCGTCGATGATGACCGGCCACTGACGCTGATGACCGATGCTACTTCCAAGAAGGGTCGCCACTTCGCCGAGTACCAGGTAAATAGCTTGTGTGCATGTACTGGTATGGAATTGTCAGGGTTGAAACTCATATAGTTTCTTACATTCCCAAAACCGCAGGTTGACACTGGCGACGGTTGCCAAGTGACCTTGAGTCTCCGAGAGGTGGAGGGCGGCACCGCACGGATGTATGCTCGTGAGATGGACTCCTCGATGGATGAGTTGATTGACGCCTTCGTGTCCCTCATCAGCCAAGAAGCTAGCGACTGGACTGATGCTGAGCGTGAGCAGGAGCATCGGCGACTGAAGGCGAGTGTGCTGCTCCGCATCAAGTTCATGATGACCGATCGCCACGTCGTGAATCGCAGCCTTCGCCTGCTGTTGGACGAGATGCGCGAGCCGCTCGCCCAGAATCTCGGGATGTCAGCACCATCGCCGGTGATCGCTCTTTACTGCGGAATGCACTTAATTGTCAATCTGGCTGCTGCAGCTGAGTCAGCGTTGCGTGACTTTGAGAAGTCTGTCGCCTCAGGTCCTGTCGGTGCCGCTGCTCTGGGCGCTTTCCGCCCGTCGAAGGCAGAATCCGGCACACAGCGCCTCATTCGCACGGCGTGCAAGGCGCTACACCCACTGGGCGACGAGCAGGCTGGTGTCGCCTCGCAGTTTGCAACCTTCGTCAGGTCCGAGACGGACGGTGGCCGATTCCGGATGGAAGATTTCCGTGGTAACCGCAGTTACGTAATCTTCCCGAATGGAGGCTTCATCTTCTGGCAACGAGATATGATCGCATTGTTTCTGCGCCAGTACCCGAACTCCAACCGGCTTCTGCTTGCAGTCAATGCCGACGTGAATGCTCGACTGCTGCTGTGTGGGTGCCGCGCACTTGGGCTGATCGACTTCCTCTTTGTCCGGCCGCTGTGGGTGCTGCTCCGGCATCAGCAGGTCAGCATCATTGACATGAACAAACATTACGAGACGGCGTGTCAGTGGCTGCGGTCTGTCGCGACTTCTGCGTTCGTGGTGTCGAGCTCATCGACCGGCCCGTTCCCGGACATCATGGAGAGCATACTGAAGGATCAGGAGGCTCGAACTGTGTGGGAGAGTTTGACGACCGATGAGGTGACGATCGCCGACAATGCTTTGGTGACGCTTGCAGTTCAGGTAAGTTTGTGTGGATTGCAGCTTTGACCTGTTGAATTTCGCAGCGTCTATAACTACACCTATATGTACATATTTCACTTATCCATTTCCTTTAGACCATCTGCGCCTCCATGGTTGTACTGGCTGAGCGAGAGGTCCGGGACCACCTGCCAGGAGGTCAGCTTCGCCAGCTGTCGGCTGAGGATTCGCAGCACGCTGCAGGCGCTCCGAAGGACAACGTTCCCGGTGAGCGAGTCTTCGGCATCCTTGACAAAGGCGTGCGCGACAAGCCAAACATGAGGCCGCTTGCTCGTGAAGCGCTGGTGCTATTCGGCCAGAACGCAACCAGTGAGTGGATTCAGCAAAAGACAGCCGAGGAGCGCGATGCTGTTTTCGCAAGGGCTCGCGTGCTGGCTCCGCTGATGGAAAAGCGATGGCGAGCATCAGGTGAGATGCTACAGAATACTCGACAGGAGCTGCTGCAACAGCGACTGGACGATAAGCGTCGCAAGAAGGAGAAGGAGGCCGCCAATCTCCGGAAACAGTCGCGCATCGTACTTCAGTACGGCGGCCTTTGGAAGACTCGCGAGGAGATGTATGCGGTCATCCCATCCCTCGCGGCCAACAGCGTCGAGCAGGCTGTGAAAGCCCAGCTTCGACTTCACAAGGCCATGCGTAAGCTACGAATACATGGGACTATTTTGCTATCTATTCTAAGCAATTTATTTAACACATTTTAGAGGCTCCGCTGCCACCAGGCAAGGTTACGCTGCTGCACTTCTCGGAGAGAGGCAGGCAGCACAGCACAGCTCAGCTTCAGGATCAGCTGGGGGAGCTCCTTGACATCCTGAATGCTCAAGAGCAGGAGCTCGTCCCTTCTGCCTCCACTTCTGCGTCTGGAGACGTTCTGCCGCCCCAAGAATGTAGCGCAAGAGTCCGTGAGCTGGTGGCCAAGAAGCTGAAGCCACGTGAGGTCCAGCCGCCGGCGCCTCAGCGAGGACGCGGCCGAGGACGCGGCCGAGGACGTGGCCGAGGACGCGGTAGAGGCAGGGGACGAGGATGGAGAATTCAGGACGATGACGATGCTGCAGACGAGGCTCCTGAAACCACAGTTCGGACGCTCGAGTCCTGCCCAGAGCTGCCTGGACGAAGAATTGAAGTGAAGTTCTTGTATGCCGATGGGAGCAGTGGGAAGAGGGCGCCGTCATCCGCGAGTTGCCGACGGCTCGGAACTTGGACATCCTGTCCAGGATGTTTGAGGTCGAGTTCGACAATTTCCCTGGAGAAAGATTCGAGTACAACCTGTACTCGGACTTCTACGCTGGTGATCTGAACATGCTAGAGGATGACGATTAATCCCCGAAACCTGATCGCTTCTGAAATGCACGAAAGCATGTGCAAGCTGCCTAAAATGCAAGCATCGGTTATAATCATAATGGTCAAGTAGAAAAACAGCCGAATGACAAACTAATGAGGCGATCATGAACTTTCCCGCGTTTAATTATTTTTTTATCTTGTTCGTAACCTTTAAGTGCGGGGTGATGAAAATTAGTATTATTAAAGTTCAGGGGCATAAAAAACACTAGGTACCACGATTATTAGTTAATAAAGAGTCACAGTCAGCAGGGGTAGTAGTGGCAGATCCAGAATAGGACATTGCGGTGGCACAGTTCGGGCAGTCGATGCTGTTCCGCAGAAGTCCATGCCGTGCCAGCCACTGGACTGCTGTGTCATCCGTCAGCAGGGCCAGCTCACGGTGGTTGAGGTCCAACTCGGTCAGCTCAATGGCAGGAAGAACATCGGCTGGCTCGACTATAGTTGTTGGTGCGGCAGGTCTTCCGGCCATGTCTTCAATGTCTTCAAAGCTGGAAATTTACGAACAAGATAAAAAATAATTAAACGCGGGAAAGTTCATGATCGCCCTAATGATTCAAGGGCAAAACCTACTTTGATCACAAATGGGATGGCTGACTTTAAACTGCTCGCGCAGCATTGCGCAGCAACCGATTTTCATGATTCTTTTTTCGTCTTGTAGCTAACAAATGTGGGCGTCTGATTAGCTATGGGAGAACTGCGGCGCTATGGAGCTTCAGTGAGTAAAATGATAAAAACTAAAAAAAACATGTTTTTCTCCTACTTGCATAATAACAAATATGGCTGAAAAGTCTTTAAAATGTTCTCTAATGTATTCCCTTTGTATTACAATCGTTTCATTGCATAAAAAATGATGCATTTCTTAGAAAAATTCAAATTCCGAAACATGTGCATTTTTTGCAACCGTCACACATACATTTTTTTTTAAAAGAAAGCAAAACTTTGAGTAAGTATAGCTTTGTAATAAATCAATGGTTTTCAATAAAGCTGGTCTTATTTGAAAGAAAAAAATGTTGCCTTTTCAAAGTATATTAACTTTACTTCACACTTTACTCCTTTCAATAGTTATAAGTGTAGAAAGATAGGCTTTTTTTGCCATTTTTACAATTTTGAACGGGATAATTTTGCCTCATTGAAGTCCCTAGTTTAGGCCACCAAGTGAATCAAAACTATCTTAGTTGTAATTCTTTTGCTCGAACTCAAACCTATTGCAAAGGCGCAAATCGTTGTTACTCCGTTGTTCGTAAAGTTTTTTTTTCTGATTGGCATATAAATGACATTTCGGCTCTTTCTTTATGCTTCAGTTCAGTGTTAAACGACACGATTTTAGTAGAGTTGTGTACTTTCTGACTACTTACTTTCAGTAGCAGTAGCGAGCATTTAGCACGTATTTTTGCCTAATTTTTTCTTAACCTAAACATCCCACTCTCTCTCTAATTTCAGGTGCAAGTTAACAGGAAGCTGGCTCACCTCTACCTGATGGATTCCATTGTAAAGAACTTCAAGACCTCCCAATACCCGAAGCTGTTTGGCGCCAACCTGGTGCAGAACTTCGCCAACGTGTTTCGCAAAGGCGACGAAAAGATGCGCAAGAAATTGTTCGAGCTGCGCAAAACTTGGCCAGAGCATTTCAGCCAGTCGGTGTTGCATAGCTTGGACCTAGCGGTGCGGGAGATTGATCCCGCTTGGCCCATCCTGGCCCCTCAGCCGCCGGAGCAGCAGCAGCAGCAGAATGGCAGCAATGTGGTTGGTGTCGCACGCAAGCGCTGCCACTCACCGGACTCTCCAGACTCCACCACCACCCAGCAGCAGCAGCAGCAGCATGGGTTGGGCGAGTCCAGCAGTCGAAAGCGAATGTCGGTGGCCAACCCGCAGGCCGCAGCCAGCGGCGGCGACTTTGTCATCGACACGGTCGGCGACCCGAAAGCGGCGGAGTCTGTTGCTACGGGAGTCCGGCAGGGCAGGCACAGCCAGCCGCAGCAGCAGGCCGCTAATGATGTGGACATGCGCAGAGGCTGGAGCCAGTACAGGCGGAGGCACAGCGACCAGTTTGCTGCGGCAGCTTCTGATGTTGATATGCGCCAATTCCAGACAGTAAGTTGCACCCCAAAGCTGCGCGAGGGTGCCGTCCACCGGCTCAGGTCTGCACACACAAAGTATATCGGTACCTGCATTTTGTCTTCCTTATCCTCTAGTCAGAGCTTTAGCATTTTCAATTCAAGTCTTGAAGTCCTCGCAAAAATTTGCATTCATTTATTTATATATATTATAATTTTTACACAATTACACCAAAGTCAACAAAATACAAGCAAAGCTAATGATGTGCATCTTATTGTTTGCAGATTACTGCTATTATTGTACTTTTATTTTATTTTTGACTCCTTAGTGAATGAAAAGAAAATACAAAAAAGCGTGTCTGATGTTCCTACTTCCATTGTTAACCCGTAAACTGTTTAATTAACGCTTCACTTTTCATTATACTGTTCCGTGTTTTCTGTTTCATGCTTGTCTGCTTGAAGAATTAAAAAAAAGCAAATTCGACTGACCAAACTGAATTAATAACTACATGTGCATGGAACAGAGGATGTGTCACTGCCAACAACGATATTAAAAAATGCACAATAATAATAAAGCATGCAGTGACAGTGTCGGCACTCTAATTCTGTTCCACTGTTTGCCTTTGTTTTTACTTCTAAACTGTTCAGAAGAGACATTTAAATACTGTAGATATATATCAGTGTCAAAGCTATTTAGCTAAAGGATTAATGTTTTAAAGTTCAAGACTGAACTAGATAAAATTTTGTTGCTTTTTTCATTCTAATCGATTATTGTATTATATTGAATCGTTGATAATCATTTTACCTGTCTACTTACTTTGTACTGTATGCAACTGTTACTCTGAGACACACCGCTTCTAAGAAGTTCACTAACTTGTCTGAATCTCTGTTTTTTCAATCTGTCGTTTAATCGTTAAAATGTTATTGATTTCATGGCGTTCGAAATTGGAATCGTTCTTAGACTCCACAAAGTTAAGTCTCAATTCAGGGATTCGTCCTCAGTCTAGCTTTTATTTAGGAAACTAAAATTAAGGATTAATTTAGAACTTACCAAAAAGGCTTTGACTCATTAGAAAACTAAGATTAGGATTTAGGAATCTCCCTTAGTGTTCCACTCCATAGGAAACTAAAATTAGGATTTAGGAATCGCCCTTAGTGTTCCACTCCATAGGAAACTAAAATTAGGATTTAGGAATCGCCCTTAGTGTTCCACTCCATAGGAAACTAAAATTAGGATTTAGGAGAAATCGCCCTTAGTGTTTCATTCATTAAGTAATTAAAATTAAAAAATTAAGAAATCAAAGACTAGGGGCGATTCCTTAGCTAGGATTTAGGAATCACCCTTAGTCTTTGACTCCTTTATAGGAAACTAAAACTAGGATTTAGGAATCTTCCTTATTTAGGAACCTCCCCTAATTATTAGGAAACTAAAATTAGGCTTTAGGAATCGCCCTCAGTCTTGAATTACTAGGAAAATAAAATTAGAAATCACTCCCTCAGTTTCGGGATGATTTGGAAACTAAACATTTAATAAAAATCTGCCCTACTTTGTTTCGAGCTGATGAAGTTTGTATCTAATTCTCTGTTTTTTTAAACTGAATGGCCATCCACTTGAGTCTTTGTCACAAAACCGCACACTTCACATCGAAGGCCCCCAGCCCTCTCCCTTGTATCGCCGCTCACGATTTCAATCTCCCGTCAACTCTCGCCCAGGAGGCCGCCAGCGGACCGGCCGAAAGTCGAGAGATGATGGAGCAACAGGCTGCGCAAATCCGGCGGATGCTGGCGGCTGGCGGACTCAAACCCGAGATGCGCCAGCAGTTAACTGGCTGTTTGAGAACACTCGAGGCCGAGTTGGCTGCCGCAGCCCCTGTTGCTCAACAGAAACCGTGCCAGCAATCGACTTCTTCTTCTAGCAGCAGCAGTAGTCAGATTCCTCAGCATGTTGACAGTCTGCTTGACGCCCTGCTGGGGCAACAGGCTTCTGACAGTTGCCAGCCGCTGCCGCCACCGCAATCGATGCCTCCGCCAGGCCGTCAGCACCAGCAGAGTCGCGTCCGGCCTGAGCCAGTCTTCAAAGACCTGTTTCGCTGGCGGGTCAATGTGCCCGACATGCCGGAGTTTCCTCAGATTGGCTGCGATCCGAGGCTGCTCGCTCCGCTAAGAGACCGCTTTGAGGCAACTAAAAATATCCAGATTGATGGAGAGATTCGCCAGGTGAGGGAGGAGCTAAACCTGGGCTGATGCAAATTTAAACCATATGGCTAGCGCCTTTTAAAATTTTATTTTCGAGAATAACAACACAGAGAATCTCCCCTTTGACTACCACAAGAGTTGGATCTTTAACTACCACAAGAATCGCCTCTTTAACCACCACAAGAATCTCCTCTTTGATTACCTTAAGAATCGCTCTTAGACTACCTTAAGAATCGCCCCTAGACTACCACAAAAATCGCCCCTAGACTACCACAAGAATCGCCCTAGACTACCACAAGAATCGCCCCTAGACTACCACAAGAATCGACCCTAGACTACCACAAGAATCGCCCCTTTGACTACCACAAGAATCGCCCCTAGACTACCACAAGAATCTCCCCTTTGACTACCACAAGAATCGCCTCTTAAGCTACCACAAGAAGCGCCCCTAGACTACCACAAGAGTTGGATCTTTTAACTACCACAAGAATCGACCCTAGACTACCACAAGAATCGCCCCTTTGACTACCACAAGAATCGCCCAGGCTAGACCATCACAAGAATCGCCCCTAGACTACCACAAGAATCGCCCAGGCTAGACCATCACAAGAATCGCCCCTAGACTACCACAAGAATCGCCCCTAGACTACCACAAGAATCGCCCCTAGACTACCACAAAAATCGCCCCTAGACTACCACAAGAATCGCTCCTAGACTACCTAAAGAATCGCCTTCGAACGACAAGAATCCAATCCAAGTATCAGCAATCGCCCATGGACTCATACTTCACAGCCCTATCCCTTGAGCTATCCCTACACCCCATCTCACCCCTCCAGGTGGTGCTGGACCGCATCCAGCCTCTGCTCATACTGGACGAGCAGCCGCGAGCCCTTCGCTTCAAAATGCCGCCAGGCGGCAGGATTCTGCTCAGAGTGGACTCCCACCAGCCTGTTGAGCTGCGCATTAACTCCTGCACCAAGGTGCTGTTTAACCTTCGGCCGCACATGGTCTGTCTTGGCGGCCCATTTCACGAGCTCATTGTGCACGGCCGGCCGTTCAATGTGCAGTTCAACGACCCCAACCCGAAGACCATCACTCTCGGACACGGCGCCAGCGGCCAGTTCTCTGTCCGCCTACAGGCCCTGCTGTCCAATGGCCGGCCGGTCACTCCATCCTTGGACATCTGTCCGACTATTCCCAGATCGGTGCTGCGCTGGGCTACCGACGGCGCATTCGGCAGTCCGCAGCATTTGCACCTGCCGCCTTTGAATCCTGAGGTGCAGATGCAGCAGAAGGCCCAGCAGCAGCAGCAGCAACAACAGCAGGTGCCTCAGGGACCGCCGCAGCCACCGCAGCAGCCTCCGGAAGCACCTCAGCAGCCGCAGCAGAAGCCAGCAACAGTAGTGGAACTATTCGAAAATCTGGTCAAATTTGGCATCATCAAGAAGACAGACGCTGCGAATGCTCCGGAGCCCGATCTGACCAGCTTTGAAGGCATCGACAGGCCGCTGCCAATGATCACTAAGCGGCTGTACGAGGGCTACCAGTGCCCGCAGTGCGGTCTGCGCTTCAACAGCGAAGAGGCCCCGGAGTGCCGCGATCATCTCGACTGGCACTATCAGCGTCGCGCCGCCCTGTTCGGCGTCACCATCCGGTCCAGAAATTGGTTTCCGCACTGGACTGCCCTCGTCAAAGGCGAGGACCCCGTTGAGGCCGCCGCCGCAGCTGCCGCCGCCGCTGCAGCCGCTGCCGCAGCTGCGAAAGCCGCCGCCGCCGCGGCCAATAAAAACCGATCGGCCAAGTCTGGCGGCAGGGGGGCCGCTGCCGGTGGCTCGCTCGACTTTATGGCGAGAAAGGTGGGTTGGGAACGAGGATTAGAGAGATCGACGACTGCATGGGATTCGAGGATTAAGGATTAGGCTTAAAGGATTAAGGATTAGGATTCAAAGATTAGGAATCAAGGATTAAGGATTGGTATTCGAGGATTAAGAATTAGAATTCGAGGATTAAGGATTGGGATTCGAGGATTAAGGATTGGGATTCGAGGATTAAGGATTGGGATTCGAGGATTACGGATTAGGATTCGAGGATTAAGGATTAGGATTCGAGGATTACGGATTAGGATTCGAGGATTAAGGGTTGGGATTCGAGGATTAAGGATTAGGATTCGAGGATTAAGGATTGGGATTCGAGGATTAAGGATTAGGATTCGAGGATTACGGATTAGGATTCGAGGATTAAGGATTAGGATTCGAGGATTAAGGATTAGGATTTGACGATTAAGGATTAGGATTCGAGGATTACGGATTAGGATTCGAGGATTACGGATTAGGATTCGAGGATTACGGATTAGGATTCGAGAATTAAGGATTAGGATTCGAGAATTAAGGATTAGGATTCGAGGATTAAGGATTAGGATTCGAGGATTAAGAATTATGATTCGAGGATTAGGGATTAGGATTCGAGGATTATGAATTGAGGATTGATGATTAAGGATTGGGATTCGAGGATTAAGGATTGGGATTCGAGGATTAAGGATTGGCATTCGAGGATTAAGGATTAGGAATTAAGGATTAGGAATTGAGGATTAAGGATTAGGATTCGAGGATTAGGAATTGAGGATTAAGGATTAGGATTTAGGAATCGAGGATCAAGGATTAAGATTCGAGGATTAGGAATCGAGGATTAAGGGTTAATTTTAGAGGATTAGGAATCGAGGATTAAGGATTAAGATTCGAGGATTAGGAATCGAGAATTAAGGGTTAAGATTCGAGGATTAGGAATCGAGAATTAAGGATTGGGATTCGAGGATTAATGTATTCTGGTTTGGAATCTGTCTAAAGATGCTTCAGTTATAAATGACACAGAGACTTCTTCTGTCTGGTTTTAATGGTTTATAACGGAGATTGGATCATCTTTTAGATCTAGAGTATATAAACCAATATTGAAGAGTATTTGAAATCTGTCAGTTCCTGAACTCATTTGAGATTAGTAACAATCTGCATCAAACTAAAATGGATCTGTAATGTATCATACTCAACACCTGCAGGATCAGGCACAGCAGCACCACCACCAGCAGCACCAGCAAGTCAGTCGAGTCTCCGCCTATCCGGAGCCCGAGCGTAACGTATGCGGCGTCTGCTTCGAGACATTCGACAACCGTTGGGACGACGAGGCCGAAGACTGGATGCTGCTGGACTGCGTGCGGCTACCCGACGGCGGGATTTATCATCCCGTGTGCGCCGAGGATGCTGGCAAGGTGCGTGTAGATGAGAATGATGACGATAATAAAGCGTCCGAGCTGCTCACCAACCCGGCGGCCGCTCTGATGAACATCCTGCAGCACAGTCGGCCGCAGTCCTCTGCCAGCGTTGAAGCCATGGACGCTGCGGACGCTGAGAAGCCCACTGAGCTTAAGCTGGAACCTGGTGATGTCGCACCAGCTGCCTCTGAGGCTGCCGCCGAGTTCAAAGTCGAACCCCAGGATCCCGAATCTGAGGCTGATCACGGACCGGCTGATGACGATGCTCATACACCGGTTCATGACGATGCTCATACACCGGCTGATGACGGTGGTCATAAACCGGCTGGTGACGATGCTCATACACCGGTTCATGACGATGCTCATACACCGGCTAATGACGATGCTCATACACCGGCTGATGACGATGGTCATGCACCAACTCATGACAATGCTCATACACCGGCTGATGACGATGGTCATGCACCAACTAGTGAGGATGCTCATAAACCAACTGGTGACGATGCTCATACACCGGCTGATGACGGTAGTCATGAACCAACTGGTGACGATGCTCATACACCGGCTGATGACGATAGTCATAAACCAACTAGTGACGATGCTCATACACCGGCTGATGACGATGGTCATACACCGGCTAATGACGATGGTCATAAATCAACTTATGTCAATGCTCATACACCGGATAATGACGATGGTCATGCACCAACTAGTGAAGATGCTCATAAACTGGCTGATGACGATGCTCATGGACCCGCTGATCCAGACGCAAGCAATTAAGCCGTCAACTCTGCCTTCCGCTTGTGGCTGCAGCATCGAAATGCGTTTTAATTTGGAGATCAACACAAACTCCTGCAAATGTTTTAAAATTCTAAAAATAGAATCGTTAATAAATCCTGCACAGCTGGTAGCTTTCATCGTATATCTTGTTTTATTTTTCAATCATACCAACATGCTATTGATGTTAATAATAGTAGTATCACTCAGCTATCATTCACTTTGCCTTCTTCGTTTGCCTGTGTGTCAACTTGAAAAAAACAAAGATTAAAAAAGTTGCATTATTAAATCTGTGTTCTTGCTGTTGTGAAAATTTGTCCTAAATCTGACCTAATTAATAATAATAAATTAGCCTTAATGCATATAAAGCCTGCATTTGTCATGAGTAAATAAAATAATTCCTTGCTTATAAGATAAAAATCCTATTTCATATATAATACGTAGTTCATCATACTTTAGTAAATTTGCAAGCTTCTCATTTCAAGACAAAAAGAGATTGAGAATAAAAAATTGTTTAATATTCCTGCCTTCTGTCAGCTTCTTTCTCAGACAAATTATATTCATGTTCAATAATAATTACGGTTTTTGTTTTAAATAGATCCAAGGAATCAGTGCTACAGGAAGCAGGTCTCGTCCTTTCTAGGCTGCCCGCATTACACAGTTATCTGAATTCTGTAATTTAATTATAAAATGTTAATTTAGAAATATTTTCCCGTTGTTTTGGTGACTATTTGTTTATTTAAATCTATTATTATTTTTAATCACTCCATGTTGAATAGCCAACGTGTGTCATCTGTGCGTCATGTGTAAACTATTTCGGCTGTACTCTTGGAATAGTTAATAAACTGGACAAACAAACAAAAAATGATTTCTGTGTTGTTTATTTATTATTCAATTTGCGCTAAGTAAAATGTCTTTTGAAATATCTTACCTTAAGCTTTTTTACACTTGGTGCGATTACTACTTATATTGCTACTTAAAGTAGACAAATTAGGACACTTAAGTACATGAAATCGAAGCCAAATAATCAGTGGAATTGCAAAATCTTACAAAACAGCATGGAGTGAAGAATTTGATACAAAGGCGATTCTGTGTTCTAGTAATTAAATTCTCTCAAATTGATTAAAATGATTGTCATCCGAAGTGATTATAAGACTCGATCTATCGCATCTCATCAATTTGAGATTAAATTATCCGTAGAAGTGGGATTTTCGTCATAGATCCATCCAAATTAGGTTTTTTTCAACCTCCCCGTGGCGACTATTTCAACTAATTATATTCTGATTAAAAATTGCTAATTAGGATTATGATACAGCTGCACCTGTGTTTGATCAAAATTTTTATGAAGACTTAAATTTTTTCCAAACCAGAGCTACTTGCAGTTTATTAGCCAGTTTTAATAATGATTCTATTGATGTTTGTGTACCAGCAGTATCAGATTACTGATTCCTGTTTACCATTTTATAGTAGAACATCAAATATCCTGTCAGAGTGTCTGTCTGTCTGTCTGTCTGTCAGAGTGTCGGTCTGTCTGTCTGACTGTCTGACTGTCTGTCTGTCTGTCTGTCTGTCTGTCTGTCTGTCTTAGTGTCTGTCTGTCTGTCTGTCTGTCTGTCTGTCTGTCTGTCTGTCTGTCTGTCTGTCTGTCTGTCTGTCTGTCTGTCTGTCTGTCTGTCTGTCTGTCTGTCTGTCTGTCTGTCTGTCTGTCTGTCTGTCTGTCTGACTGTCTGACTGTCTGTCTGACTGTCTGACTGTCTGTCTGTCTGTCTGTCTGTCTGTCTGTCTTAGTGTCTGTCTGTCTGTCTGTCTGTCTTTCTGTCTGTCTGTCTGTCTGTCTGTCTTAGTGTCTGTCTGTCTGTCTGTCTGTCTGTCTGTCTGTCTGTCTGTCTGTCTTAGTGTCTGTCTGTCTGTCTGTCTGTCTGTCTGTCTGTCTGTCTGTCTGTCTGTCTGTCTGTCTGTCTGTCTATCTGCCTGTCTGTCTTAGTATCTGCCTGTCTTTCTGTCTTTCTGTCTGTCTGTCTGTCTGTCTGTCTGTCTATCTGCCTGTCTGTCTTAGTATCTGCCTGTCTTTCTGTCTTTCTGTCTGTCTGTCTGTCTGTCTGTCTGTCTGTCTGTCTGTCTGTCTTAGTGTCTGTCTGTCTGTCTGTCTGTCTGTCTGTCTGTCTGTCTGTCTGTCTGTCTGTCTGTCTGTCTGTCTGTCTGTCTGTCTGTCTGTCTGTCTGTCTGTCTGTCTGTCTGTCTGTCTGTCTGTCTGTCTGTCTGTCTGTCTGTCTGTCTGTCTGTCTGTCTTTCTGCCTGTCTGTCTTAGTATCTGCCTGTCTTTCTGTCTTTCTGTCTGTCGGTCTGTCTGTCTGTCTGTCTGTCTGACTGTCTGTCTGTCTGTCTGACTGTCTGTCTGTCTGTCTGTCTGTCTGTCGGTCTGTCTGTCTTAGTGTCTGTCTGTCTGTCTGTCTGTCTGTCTGTCTGTCTGTCTGTCTGTCCGTCTGCCTGTCTTCCTGTCTGTCTATCTGTCTGTCTGTCTGTCTGTCTGTCTGTCTGTCTGTCCGTCCGTCTGTTAGTGTCTGTCCTAGCGCCTTTCGTAGTGTCTGTCTTCTGTCTTATTGTCTTCCTTAGTGTCGACGTCTATTTTAGTGTGTCTTATAGCTTCTGTCTTTCTAAGAACCTAAAGAAGTGTCTATTTGAGCAGAAACAAAAGAAACCGTGTGTACTGCAATAATTTGTCATTTTTTGTCTCCCACGTTATCAGTGCTCAATTATCAGTGCTCAGTGATCAGTGCTCAGTGATCCCTGGGTTTCAATTCTGGCACAAATAGATATGAGACTGGCTGCAGGCAGATGCGATATGTATATGAAAAACAAAATAAACAGCCACTCGGACAGGGAACAGAGTTTTTTCGCCCGACCGCAGTTCTTCCTCTCCGTGTGATGCAGCTCGCAGCTTCCCAACCCGGCCTCCCCGCGCAGGCTGGGGATCAGTCACGCCAACTTTATGCTCGAGCTGCTCCCAAGCCGGCAGCCAGCATCCGTCAGACACAGCAGGCGATGGGGGAAGGTGGTAATCCTCACCTGCCCGTGTAATTACTGCTTCTCAGAATGTCCTCGCCAACTTGGACAGGGCATGGCGATGGGATCTCAACTCTCCGATGCTTACACCTGAGCTGACCGGGCTGCAAACTGACTGGTTGAGCAGCAGGGATGGACTCGAAACATCTCCTCTCCTGGCCCAGTGCTCAGCCTCCTCTCTCTCTTTCTTTGAGCAAGTCCGATGCGATATGAGACTCGAAGAGTGGGCTGGAAGCAGTCTGCAAGTCTTGAGCCCCGGACACGGCAGGCCTGTCAGTCCCGTTCGCCACGGCAATTCATGAACAGAGAAGTGGAAGCAATCACTGCTGACTGACTGACTGGCCGCGCACTGCAACTCGATTAATTAGCAGGTAAAATAAAATATCTGCTGTCCTGGCCTGTGACTAGACTTATCTACTTGTACGAGCTGCACTCAACTATCAAGTCAGTCAGCGGCCCTAAACTATACAGAGCTGTTCTCCTCACCAATTTACATTGTATCTACCTGTGCCTGAGCAGAAGACACTGACTCACACACAGAGTCCCCACCTGTGCCTGAGCAGAAGACACTGACTCACACACAGCACCCACCTGTGCCTGAGCAAAAGACACTGACTCACACACAGTACCCACCTGTGCCTGAGCAGAAGACACTGACTCACACACAGCCCACCCCGCCCCGCAGCAAATGGGTCACTGTCTATCAAAGCGCTGGCACCGCAGTCGAGCTCGCAGGCCGAGCTTCAATCCCGAGGAAAAATCGGACGACAACAAAGACAGCAGCAGCTGCAGTGGTCGACACCAAGCCAAGGACGTCTCAAAGCCTCACAGCCGAGCGTCAACGCCTGGCATGTCCGAAAAATTCGATGAGCCGCCCACCGATCAGCCTCGTCGAAGGTCGATGTTGAGCAACTGCTCAGCGACCGGCGACTCGGATAAGCCAGCAGCCGAGGGCAGCTCCGGTCGTAGGGTATCTTCAGCAGTGCCGCATCGTTGCTACGTGCCGCAGGCGGACCAGCAGCTGCACCAGAGCCAGCACGCTAAGCGCTACCGCCAGAGATCCGCGTCGACTCCGGCGGTGCCGAAGTTTAAGCCGAAGTCGGCGTCGCCCTCCTCCTCGGCTACCGGCAAGCGAAAGTCGGCCCGCGATGAGTTGTTCGGCGAGCTGCCAGAAGGCGCTTCGCCAGCCGCCCGCGAGGAGATCGAATTCCTGCAAGGCCTCGTCAAAGCCGGCCTCCTGCCCGTCAAGTCCTACAAGAAGATCTCGCTGGAGGTCCTGATGGACGACATGGCGACTTGCAGCGGAGGAGGCTCGGCACCTCCGTCCGAGCTGCCAACGCTTGACGAGGAGGAGTGCGGAGTCAGCGACGGCGGCGGAGACGGCAGGCTGTCGACCAGCTGCGCGGCAGGCGACGACAGGAAGGGCCGTCGTAGTCATGGCAACGGGAAGAAAGGTCGAAATTCCTGCGCCAACTGATGGACAGACTGGAAAGAGGGGGGATGGGATCGACCGCTGTGATTTCATAACTCAATGATGAAGTTACATGTACAAGCTACTAATAAGAAACTCGAAAATTATTGCCTGTATCCGGTCTGTGACTGATGAATTTGCATCATTGATACAATTTCCTTATTCAATCTACGAGAAAAGGGGATACAAGAATGGAAAATAGGAAAAGCCCCTGGGAGACCCGCTACGCTCTCTCCATGCAGTGCATTGCAGGCAGTGGGCAATAGCAGAGATCCTGCTCTGCATGATTTCGATTTGCCAAAACAAGATTTGAGCCAAAATAAGTTAATAACTATATGATCAAGTAGAAAGCACGGATTTGGGAAATTAGAAAACAGAAAGAGCCTTGTCCTTTCATGATGTGCCATGAAGGATTGAGGAAATGAAGGCAGACCTCACATCTCATGGTCTCGGGCTTTCTCTCTGAAGCCATACAATCCTATTTTACCAATATGCGGGACTTCTCATGACCTGATTGAATGAAATAGGCTTATAGCGCTAATTTTGGAGTTTCATTGGGAAACATCCGATTTTCAGTATCTGTGCATGCTTCTGCGGAATATTGCTTTGCCAGCTGTTTTGTACTTTTTCATTTAGTGAATAGGCGCCAAAGGAGTCAGTGATGGGGCGCCAAAGGAGTCAGTGATGGGGCGCCAAAGGTGTCAGTGATGGTGCGCCAAAGGTGTCAGTGATGGTGCGCCAAAGGTGTCAGTGATGGTGCGCCAAAGGTGTCAGTGAATAGGCGCCAAAGGAGTCAGTGATGGTGCGCCAAAGGATTCAGTGATGGTGCGCCAAAGGTGCCAGTGATGGTGCGCCAAAGGTGTCAGTGATGGTGCGCCAAAGTGTCAGTAATGGTGCGCCAAAGGTGTCAGTGATGGTGCGCCAAAGTGTCAGTGATGGTGCGCCAAAGGTGTCAGTGATAGTGCGCCAAAGGTGTCAGTGATGGTGCGCAAAAGGATTCAGTGATGGTGCGCCAAAGGAGTCAGTGATGGGGCGCCAAAGGAGTCAGTGATGGGGCGCCAAAGGAGTCAGTGATGGTGCGCCAAAGGAGTCAGTGATGGGGCGCCAAAGGAGTCAGTGAATAGGCGCCAAAGGAGTCAGTGATGGGGCGCCAAAGGTGTCAGTGATGGTGCGCCAAAGAAGTCAGTGATGGTGCTCAAAAGGATTCAGTGATAGGGTGCCAAAGGATTCTGTGATGGGACACCAACTGAGTCAGTGATGGTGCACCAAAGGTGTCAGTGATAGTGCGCCAAAGGTGTCAGTGATAGTGCGCCAAAGGTGTCAGTGATGGTGCGCAAAAGGATTCAGTGATGGTGCGCCAAAGGAGTCAGTGATGGGGCGCCAAAGGAGTCAGTGATGGTGCGCCAAAGGAGTCAGTGATGGGGCGCCAAAGGAGTCAGTGAATAGGCGCCAAAGGAGTCAGTGATGGGGCGCCAAAGGTGTCAGTGATGGTGCGCCAAAGAAGTCAGTGATGGTGCTCAAAAGGATTCAGTGATAGGGTGCCAAAGGATTCTGTGATGGGACACCAACTGAGTCAGTGATGGTGCACCAAAGGAGTCAGTGATGGGGCGCCAATTGATTCAATGATGGGGCGCCAATGGAGACTCAGTGATGGGGCGCCAATGGAGACTCAGTGATGGGGCGCCAATGGAGACTCAGTAATGGGGCACCAATGGAGACTCAGTGATGGGGCGCCAAAAAAGTCTGCGATGGGGCGCCAAAGGATTCTGTGATGGGGGCGCGAGGTGCCATATCCAATGATTTTGGAAGCTGAAAAGTTTTTCTATTTTTCTCGCATAAAAAAAACACCGTAAACAAGAATTTTCAGTCAAATCCGGTAAATTGATGGTGACGTCTTGACAATCAGAATGTGCGGCGAATTGACAAGTGTTTCTATTCCTGTTGCCATGACAACCAAGCAGACCGCTAAAAATACGATGAATAGAAATTGGAATTCAATCAACCGCTACTAAAGACAAAACTGAGTCTGAGTTTGGCAGGAAAATTTCTGTGACAAAAAATCTGTCAGAGCCTCATCCCCAGGAATAAAAGCTCCCAGGAAGCTGCACCAGGAAGCTGGAGAAAGAGATTTCATTGTCTTTATTCAATTCAGGCCTGATGCGAGCTGCCACTGGGAGAAAATGCTTATATAAAATCAATGACAATATTTTTCACCTAAATTTGTGAGACGCTGGCGACCAAGAGATATTTCTGTTTCTAGAGAGACTTTCTGTCTGAACTTTGAGTCGCGATCGTAAGCTGGTGAGTTGCTTTAAGAAGATTCTAAGAAGATTAGAAACTGCGCTGCTTTTTCTATGAAAAAAATAGCTTGATTTTTTTGTATTTTAGATCGTGGATCTTAGACTTTTAGTTCAGTTAGAGTGCAGACTGTAGCAATACATGCAGATGTGGATACTGCATATGGCTAGACAATTAAAAAAAATGACACACTTTAGAACAAGGTGACACTGCAAAACAATGTGAGACACTCTAAGACTGAGTGACACCTCTTAGAAAGGGTGACACACTTTTGGATAATGTGACACAGTCTTAGACAGGGTGACTCACTCGTAGACAGGGTGACACAGTCTTAGACAGGGTGACTCACTCGTAGACAGGGTGACACAGTCTTAGACAGGGTGACTCACTCTAGACAGGGTGACTCACTCTTAGAAAGGGTGACTCACTCTTAGACAGGGTGACTCACTCTTAGACAGGGTGACACACTCTTAGAAAGGGTGACACACTCTTAGACAGGGTGACTCACTCTTAGACAGGGTGACTCCCTCGTAGACAGGGTGACTCAATCTTAGCCAGGGTGACTCACTCTTAGACAGGGTGAATCACTCTTAGACAGGGTGACTCAATCTTAGCCAGGGTGACTCACTCTTAGACAGGGTGAATCACTCTTAGACAGGGTGACTCAATCTTAGCCAGGGTGACTCACTCTTAGACATGATGACACACTCTTAGACAGGGTGACTCACTCTTAGACAGGGTGACTCACTCTTAGACAGGGTGACTCACTCTTAGACAGGGTGACTCACTCTTAGACAGGGTGACTCAATCTTAGCCAGGGTGACTCACTCTTAGACATGATGACACACTCTTAGACAGGGTGACTCACTCTTAGACAGGGTGACTCACTCTTAGACAGGGTGACTCACTCTTAGACATGATGACACACTCTTAGACAGGGTGAGTCACTCTTAGACAGGGTGACTCACTCTTAGACATGATGACACACTCTTAGCCAGGGTGACTCACTCTTAGACAGGGTGGCTCACTCTTAGACGGGGTGACACTCTTGATAATGTGACACAGTCTTAGACAGAGTGACACAGTCTTAGACAGAGTGACGCACTCTTAGACAGGGTGACACACTTGAAGACAGGGGGACATCTACACCTTGTGAACTTCAGGTGTTTTGAAATTTTGGCCTTTTGAATCTCCTCCCCAGCCTAACAGACCTCAGCTGAGAGCTCAAACAAGCACCCAGATGGCTTCGCTAGCTTTGCTCTGTTGGCAGTTGGCAATGCTTGCCGTCACTGCCCAGAGCTCTCTTCCTATGTCAACCAGCGGTCAGTTCCTTCGCCGAGAAGTCGGCAACTGCCATCCGTGGCCGTCGGCTCTGAAGATACTGCAGGAAATCCAACAGCAACCGATGGATTGCGTGAAGCTGTGCTCTGCCGTCTCTGGCGTCAGCGTGGTCCAGGTGCAGACGCAGGTTAACGGCGGCTTCCAGTGCGAGTGCTTCACTGGTGACATCCAGTACACGGAGCCGAGAGCCGGCTGCCAGCGATGGAAGCTCACTGACTATGCCTTGACGCCTGCGGAGATGGTGAGGAAAACTGTGGGTCTGGTGGGAGGTTGTGGGTCTGGTGGGAGATTGTGAGTCTGGTGAGAGATTTGGGTCTGGTGGGGAGATTTGGGTCTGGTGGGGAGATGTGGGTCTGGTGGGGAGATTGTGGGTCTGGTGGGGAGATTGTGGGTCTGGTGCGAGATTTGGGTCTGGTGGGGAGATTGTGGGTCAGGTGGGGAGATTGTAGGTCTGGTGGGGAGATTGGGGGTCTGGTGGGGAGATTGGGGGTCTGGTGGGGAGATTGGGGGTCTGGTGGGGAGATTGTGAGTCTGGTGGGGAGATTGTGGGTCTGGTGGGAGATTGTTGGTCTGGTGGGGAGATTTTGGGTCTAGTGAGGTGTTTATAGTTTCAGTGTGTGTTTATCGGTCTAGTGGGGTGTTTATGGATCCAGTGGGGTGTTTATGGGTCTAGTGGGGTGTTTATGGATCCAGTGGGGTGTTTATGGGTCTAGTGGGGTGTTTATGGATCCAGTGGGGTGTTTATGGGTCTAATGGGGTGTTTATTGATCTAATGATCTGCTTACATGTATAGCGGATGTAGCTTACTGCAGAACCACTCAAGTAGGTAAACGCGACGGTACCTCAGAGGAGCACGGCATAGTTGCTAATTAACAGGACTGAACACAATCTCAAGTTATGTTAAATCTCTTAGGTCACGCGCATTAGTCACGCAAAAAATCCACGAAAATATCCACCTCAGGAAAGCTGGACAAATCTCTCGCCACACTGGCATCCGGTACGGCTCAGCAATCAGCTTCTGTTTGTCGCCACTGATGCCCTCTCGAGTGCCGCGGCCGCGTCAACTGCCTGCGCTTCCGCTGTACCCGGTGCCCGCCTGCTGGCGGTGAACAGTCTGCAGGATCTGGTTAATCTGCAGGTACGGTATTGATCTGCGTGTGGAGTTTCTCTCTGAGAGAGGGTTCCACTGGCTGTCAGAGAGAGGGTTCCACTGGCTGTCAGAGAGAGGGTTCCACTGGCTGTCAGAGAGAGGGTTCCACTGGCTGTCAGAGAGAGGGTTCCACTGGCTGTCAGAGAGAGGGTTCCACTAGCTGACAGAGAGAGAGAGAGAGAGAGTTCCACTAGCTGACAGAGAGAGAGAGAGAGAGAGAGAGAGAGAGAGAGAGAGAGAGAGAGAGAGAGAGAGAGAGAGAGAGAGAGAGAGAGAGAGAGAGAGGGTTCCACTAGCTGACAGAGAGAGAGAGAGAGAGAGAGAGAGAGAGAGAGAGAGAGAGAGAGAGAGAGAGAGAGAGAGAGAGAGAGAGAGAGAGAGAGAGGGTTCCACTAGCTGACAGAGAGAGAGAGAGAGAGAGAGAGAGGGTTCCACTAGCTGTCAGAGAGAGAGAGAGAGAGAGAGAGAGAGAGAGAGAGAGAGAGAGAGAGAGAGAGAGAGAGAGAGAGAGAGAGAGAGAGAGAGGGTTCCACTAGCTGACAGAGAGAGAGAGAGAGAGAGAGAGAGAGAGAGAGAGAGAGAGAGAGAGAGAGAGAGAGAGAGAGAGAGAGAGAGAGAGGGTTCCACTAGCTGACAGAGAGAGAGAGAGAGAGAGAGAGAGGGTTCCACTAGCTGACAGAGAGAGAGAGAGAGAGAGAGAGAGGGTTCCACTAGCTGTCAGAGAGAGAGAGAGAGAGAGAGAGAGAGAGAGAGAGAGAGAGAGAGAGAGAGAGAGAGAGAGGGTTCCACTAGCTGTCAGAGAGAGAGAGAGAGAGAGAGAGAGAGAGAGAGAGAGAGAGAGAGAGGGTTCCACTAGCTGTCAGAGAGAGAGAGAGAGAGAGAGAGAGAGAGAGAGAGAGAGAGAGAGAGAGAGAGGGTTCCACTAGCTGTCAGAGAGAGAGAGAGAGAGAGAGAGAGAGAGAGAGAGAGAGAGAGAGGGTTCCACTAGCTGACAGAGAGAATTAAAATGCCACACAAAGGCACGAAAATATGAAAAACACTGTTGTGCTGTTTACGATACTTAAAGATAGGCTGTGGACTTCAAACAGTTATGCTGAATAAATAAGCATATCTGCCCGTCATACTACTGACAAAGTGTTTAATCAGTAGCCCAAGTAGCAGCTCGAAAACTCAGGATTTCAGCTTGTGTCTGATGCCTTCCAGAACTATCTCTCCCATCGTCTGCGCGCCCTGATCCTGCTGAACGCCTCCTTCTGGATCGACAACCAGTTCAAGCCGGGTCCAGCCGGCCAGTGTCACGTGATCGGCCCAGACGGCTCTCTGAGTAGCTTGAGCAGCTGTAACGGAGCCACCCTGCATCCAGTTTGCCAGTTGGACCTCTGCTTTCCTGACAACTCATCCAGTAGCAGCGTTGCTTCAACGGGTGAACAGCTGATGGCTTTTGTCCGCAGGAACGGCTCTCTCGTCTGCCTGAGGTTCGACTTGACGCCCGAGTTTCTGGCCAGCGACTTGTGCGGAGGCAGCGCCGCCCTGGTGAAGCTGAACTCCGATCTCGCCTTCGCTCAGGTTAAGGATGCTGTGCTGGCTAATGAGAATCGTAAGTGATTGACTTCATTGTTATTTTACACTCTTAGTTAGGCACCTGAGAGATGAGAAATTGGAATCTCGGCTTGGCTCTGCTCGTGCAATCAACTCCCTTATGGGCCAACCCCCAAGGCCCAGTGAAGTGTACATGCATAACGATAAATAAAGTTAGGGCTGCTGTACACTCCTGTGTGAGTGTGTGCCTGTGCGTATTACTGCGTCGACGAAATGGGTGGCAATGCCTCTCACCGGTTGTGCGACAATGTCGCTTAAAGTACACCAGGGTGCACACGGGACCCCCCTACCTCGCGCACTGCAGTTCGCAACCAGTCCCTGTGGATCGCCGGTCCCTCCCTGGTGCCGCTGATCACCACCCGAACCGGCATCGGCAGCGGCTGCGTCCAGCTGCGCCTCAGCGACGACTCGGGTGCGTTCGACGCGACGTCGATCAGCTCCGCTGGCTGCAGCAGCTCCTCTGCGATGCGCGTCTGCGAGCAGACGGTGGCGACTCAACCTGATGACTCCATCCTGCCGGTTGGTTTGATTGAACTGTTTGTTTGAATATTCTGCTGTTACTATTGATTGAATTCCTTATAAGTAGTTTTTAAAGAACTTATTTATAATAATCAACAGTCTATCTTCAAACATGACAGTGCTAAGCGATTTCGCTATGTCTGCTAGTAAAACCATTCTCTCTCTGTCAGCTAGTGGAACCCTCTCTCTCTGTCAGCTAGTGGAACCCTCTCTCTCTGTCAGCTAGTGGAACCCTCTCTCTCTGTCAGCTAGTGGAACCCTCTCTCTGTCAGCTAGTGGAACCCTCTCTCTGTCAGCTAGTGGAACCCTCTCTGTCAGCTAGTGGAACCCTCTCTCTGTCAGCTAGTGGAACCCTCTCTGTGAACTAGTGGAACCCTCTCTCTCTCTCTCTCTCTCTCTCTCTCTCTCTCTCTCTCTCTCTCTCTCTCTCTCTCTCTCTCCCCTCTCTCTCTCTCTCTCTCTCTCTCTCTCTCTCTCTCTCTGTCAGCTAGTGGAACCCTCTCTCAGTCAGCTAGTGGAACCCTCTCTCTGTCAGCCAGTGGAACCCTGTTTCCCCCGATTGCAGACGCGCTGTCCCGGTCTCCCAGACTCCACCCTGCCAGTCCGGCAGGACAACCGCTGCCTGTTCGTCTCCACAGCGGCTGCATCAACGAGTGCAGCTGCTGCAGCTGCCTGCTCTGCCACAGTCAGCGGTGGCAGCCTGTACACCCTGACCTCCGACTCCGACTACCAGCTGGCGCGCCTCTACGCCGCCCAGAGGCTGTCCAGCAGCTCAGCAGCCACTGGCACCAGACGCTATTGGCTGGCCGACTCCCGACCGGCTTTCTCAGCAAAGTCCTGCGCCTTGCTGGACAGCCATGGCCAGCTGACTCACCTGAGCAGCTCGGCGGAGTGCTCGGCAGTGGGAGCTGCGGAACCAGCCCTAGCAGTCTGTGTCCGGCAGTTCTGTCTGTCCGGCCAGCCGTTGAGTCGAATCCGAGTTTTCGCCCCCACTAAAACCGATGTGTACTGCCATCACTACACTACGTCCAGCGTCGGTTACTCGGCGGCTTGTCCAGCGGCCGGGACGTCGCTGGCCAAATTGGATTCAATTGAAATCTACAATGAAATGCGAGCCACCATGGTTGCAAGAGGATGTAAGTTGGTCAGACACGACTGCGATAGGAATGTTAATTCCAGGATCCGCAAACCTGAGGGGCGCTAAGGGCTCTCTTGGTTGGCGCCCCTGTCTCTTGGTGGCAGTTCCTGTCTCTTGGTGGGCGCCCCTGTCTCTTGGTGGGCGCCCCTGTCTCTTGGTGGGCTCCCCTGGTTCTTGTTGGGCTCCTCTGGTTCTTGTTGGGCACCCCTGTCTCTTGGTGGGCGCCCCTGTCTCTTGGTGGGCTCCCCTGGTTCTTGTTGGGCACCCCTGGTTCTTGTTGGGCTCCCCTGGTTCTTGTTGGGCACCCCTGTCTCTTGGTGGGCGCCCCTGTCTCTTGGAGGGCACCCCTGTCTCTTGGTGGGCGCCCCTGTCTCTTGGAGGGCACCCCTGTCTCTTGGTGGGCTCCCAGCTGTCTCTTGATGGGCGCCCCTGTCTCTTGTTGGCAGTTCCTGACTCTTGGACCCTATCCTTAACTCCAACGCTAAATTAATCCCTAACCTAAACAGTAACCCTAACCATAACCTACTTACACCCCATCCTAAACCCTACCCCTAAGCCTAACCTAAATCATTGGTAGCCAGATTTCGGCAGTGACTAAAAATAACTAATGCAAACAGGACTTTCATTTGTAAATCAAACGTATCCATCTACTCTGCGTTCAGGGGCTGGCACCCATTTCTGGATATCTGCTGACGGTGCCAGCGGCCTACTGGGCAGCCTTCTCGGCGGCGACTGCGTCCGCATGAAGGTCACTTCGCTCACCACCAGCACCAGCTCGGCGCTGTCCACTGTGCTGCTCTGTCTGGACTCGAATCTGCAGGTGTGCGGCGTGCGGTTCTCTCTGGCTGTACCGGTGTTCAGTGTGAGTCAATGCGCTTAGATGCTTAGATTACTATTAAAAGGGGGTTGCGTGCACCCTGGCGCACTTTAAGCGACATTGTCACACAACCGGCGAGAGGCATTGCTGCCCAGAGCAGACACGCAAGCGCAATGATGCGTACGCAGTCATACGCACAGGCACACACTCACACAGGAGTGTGCAGCGGCCCTAACTTTATTTATCGTTAGGCATGTACACTTCACTGCGCCTTGTGGTTTGGACCTCAAGGGTGTCAATTGCACGAGCAGAGCCAAGCCGAGATTCCAGCTAATTCCCAAATTAATGTGACTGCACCTGGACGGATGGCACATCAAATAGCCGCGATAGACCACTAGACTACGGCCCAGTAGTTGGTTGATCAATCTTTGTTTAGTGCAAGGAGCTACTGGTGGTGATATGAGCCGGCCTTAACCATCGGTTGCAAAAGTACGACCTTGTCGACATGTCTCAAATGATTTCCTGCAGGGCGCCTGCCCCGGCTATCCGGCTTCCTGGAAAGCGCAGCGTCGATCAAACACGTGCACCTTCTGCGACGCGACAAACACCTTGGCCTACAAGGACCTCGCAGTCCCTGGCCGTTCGTGCGGCGGTCGGAGGCTCTTCACGGTGTCCAACGACGAAGACCTGCTGCTGCTGATAAGCTTCGTGAACACGCAGCTCGGCGTCTCGACAGCGTCCACCAAGTTCTGGTTCAGGGATGCCCGGCACCACGACTGGCGACGGCGTCGGAGGTGCAGTCTGGTTGACGGCCTGGGGCAGGTGAGCTCCGCTGAGACTGACTCCCAGTGTGGCGACCTGGGCAGCCACGCGCCCATCTGCCAGGAGGAGCTGTGCTTCGGCGCTGCTGCCGTCGCTCCGCTGCCACCGCTGCGATGGCTGGACGTCTGGCAGGATGGCAGCCAGCTGCGTTGTCACCTGCTGGTGACTGACGGCAGAGCGGCGACGAGCGCTGCTCAGGCTGAGTGCGGCGACGGTCGGCTGGCCGTGCTGAGCTCGGATGGCGTGTTTGACAGGATCAAGAGTCTGGTGCTGAGCGCCTCCGGTGAGCCTGCGGGAGACAGACAGACTGACAGACAGACAGACAGACAGACAGACAGACAAACAGACAGACAGACAGACAGACAGACAGACAAACAGACAGACAGACAGACAGACAGACAGACAGACAGACAGACAGACAGACAGACAGACAGACAGACAGACAGACAGACAGACAGACAGACAGACAGACAGACAGACAGACAGACAGACAGACAGACAGACAGACACTAAGACAGACAGACAGACAGACAGACAGACAGACAGACAGACAGACACACTGACACTGACACAGACAGACAGACAGACATGGCAATGGTAACACAAAGCTATTTAAAGCTCACTAATTAAAGTTCTAGACTTTTGCGAGCTACGAGCTACATTTGTTCTCAAGCATCAGCTTGAGCTCACAGCCGACTCCAAGAAGAAGAAGAAGTGTTAAGCCAAGAATAACAAAGAGATAAATCTTCAATTAGGCGGCTTATTGTTCTACGCAGTAAAAAGGGTTTAATAATTTCTTTAGCAAAATGATTACCCGCTGTTAAGCATGAACTCGGCATTAACTGACGGCAATAAATGCTAAATAAACACACACTGTGCTCACTGTGCTCACTGTGCTCTCATGAGAATCTGGCAAACTCTAATAATAATAAAATTGGTTGGCGCGTAGCCGAAGTATTTTAGCACCTAAAATTTTTTTGAAACTGACAGTCGCTTAGAGTGGAGTCTTGGACCCCCCACTGAGACGCAGCGGCTGCACTCGGCGCTCTCATTGAGAGGTTGCTGCTGGGTCCCAGCAGAAATGCAGTTTTGTGCAGGCAGATCGAAAAAATAAATAATTGTTCCCTCGCTCCGCCTCCAGTTGCTATGCTGTGACTTCGGATGGTAAAGAATTATTAAAACTGACTCGAGGGATTTGTGGCTCCGAGTTGCTAGGGCTTGTCTAGGTTTTTCTGGTGCTACCGTAACTACGTGCTACAGTCCTTTTCAGTAGTCATTGAATACTGCTACCTTCCCTCCCTTACAGCACCCTCCCTTACAGCACCATCCCTTACAGCACCATCCCTTACAGCACCCTCCCTTACAGCACCATCCCTTACAGCACCCTCCCTTACAGCACCCTCCCTTACAGCACCATCCCTTACAGCACCCTCCCTTACAGCACCCTCCCTTACAGCACCATCCCTTACAGCACCCTCCCTTACAGCACCATCCCTTACAGCACCCTCCCTTACAGCACCCTCCCTTACAGCACCATCCCTTACAACACCCTCCCTTACAGCACCATCCCTTACAGCACCATCCCTTACAGCACCATCCCTTACAACACCCTCCCTTACAGCACTATCCCTTACAGCACCCTCCCTTACAGCACCCTCCCTTACAGCACCCTCCCTTACAGCACCATCCCTTACAGCACCCTCCCCTAACTACAGCACCCTCCCCTAGCTACACCACCCTCCCCTAACTACAGCACCCTCCCCTAGCTACACCACCCTCCCCTAGCTACACCACCCTCCCCTAGCTACACCACCCTCCCCTAGCTACACCACCCTCCCCTAGCTACACCACCCTCCCCTAGCTACAGCACCCTCCGCTTGCTAACGCACTCTCCCATACAGCATTTCTAAACAAAATATTTCACCCATCCATCACCAGCCGAGGGCACTCAGTTCTGGGTGGCCGGCAGCGACTCCGCCCCGCTGATCGTGACCAGAACCGGCCAGGCGGCACCCGGATGCGCCCTGCTGTCCATCGCGGATTCCTCCGCCACCTTCAGCTCGACCTCCGTCAGCCCGCCGACATCCGCTGGCACCGAAGGCTGCTCCACGAGACTCCGATTCGTGTGCCAGAAGAACGTCTCAACCCTGACGTCGAGCACGGCGCCTCTAGCCGACTCAACCAGCGGCATTGCCGTGCAACCAGCAGACCAGTGCCCGCCCAATGCCACCAAAGGTGTCAGCAATGTCCACAACCTGAGACTGGTACAGACTGACAGTGAGCTGGGAGACCAGTGCTTCTGGGTGGCCGGTGGCGCAGTGTCAACTGTCTACTCCACCCCGGCCCACTGCGAAGGTGGCTCAATGGTGGCGGCCACTCCTGACGAGTGCCTCGCTGTCAGGCGGTATGTCAGGAGCTTGTCAACCAGTTGGACAGCCGCCTGGCTGTGGGGCAAAGTGGATCGCTGGGCTGCTCACATGGACTCTCGCTATGGACTTCTGAGAATCCTTCCGGGCGAGGAGTGGCCGTTCTCGGAGCGGCTGGTGGTTGACGCGGCCGGAGACCTGCTGAGACGGGACGGAGCTGAGCCTGCCTCGGTGCCGTGTCGCAGTGGACGCCTCTGTCCTCGCGTCAATGGATTCTCGGGTGGCGCCTTCGTCAATGGCAGCTGCGTGTTTTCCACTGTCGCCTCGATGGACTCCGTCGAGGCGACGCTCGTCTGCGGCGGAGCTGCGACCAGCGGCCGTCAGGTGGCGACGACTGCAATGTCGATGCCGGAGGCTGCGACTGTTGACTTTGCCAGGCTGAGGGATGCCCTGGTTCGGCTGGGGCGTGAGTTACATTTGAGGCTTGTGGGTTTGCCGTTGGCCCTGTCTAACAGGTGACATCAGTGTCT
>NIVC01000414.1:117500-127500 GCA_002269645.1 Macrostomum lignano | reverse complement strand
GTCGAAGTGTGCTCAAAATTACTTTCATATTTGCATTTTATTGCTCCTTTTATTGTTATTTCTTTTATTGCAATTTTGAATATCGTTTTAAACAATGAATAATTCTAATAATTCCATTTGTTATCTTCTTGAGCAGCTGAAATATCTACAAAAGAATTCAGGATAAAAAATCTTGCCACAAAGCAAAATGCTCACTGATAAGCATCTTACCCGAAAGGTTGGTCTGACTGTGTTTTAGAGCAGGTAGCATGCTGCTGGATAGAAGCTGCCCCCCCCACCGATGCCATTGTCAGATAACGGGTAAGAGCCATGCTCAAGTGTCTTCTCTTAGCCGTCTCTTTTTGAGTCAGTAAAGCGCGGCACAGATAGGGAAGAAGTACTGCTGCAACAGTCCGCATACTGCCTGGACTTTTTCGATTTTGAAACTCATTAGGGGAGAGTTTAAGAAGGCCTTGGCCCAAGCTGTTAATTGAGTCGGAAAAATCGATAACTTTTTGCCCCTTAAAAAAGGAATGCATTTAGTGTCAGCTTTTGTCCCTTATTTGAACTTTACACTTTTAGCTGCTAAATTTAAACCTTCTATTGGCGAATCTGTTTATTCCGTTGTCCTAGAGGCATTTGTAGTAATCCAGTCTTACTGGTAAATTGTCACTGATATTTTCAAGTTGCATGTACTTTCTAGAGTTTTTGTGTATATAACTTGGACAGCTGTGAGAGGGGTGGCAAATATTGATAAGTGCACATTTTATATTGATTTATTTGTTTCTTTTTACAGGTCCATAAAGCCTACCATTTAAAACCCCACAAATTACAACTTGAGGGAAGAGGAATCAAGGATATGTACATTGACTGGGGGACCGCAAGTGCCAACCCCTCACCCCCTTTAAACGCTACAGTTCCAGGGTCGAAGATGTGTGGACTGATTTTGGAGCCCGCGGGACCCAACCCCCCTAAAGACCACGCAACCCTAGGTCAGAGAATATGTACACTGATTTTGGAGTCCGGGGAAGCCAACCCCCCAAAGACCACACAACCCTAGGTCAGAGAATATGTACACTGATTTTGGAGCCCGAATGAGCCAACCCCCTAAAGACCAGACAACCCTAGGTCAGAGAATATGTACACTGATTTTGGAGCCCGCGAGAACCAACCCCCCAAAGACCAGACAACCCTAGGCCAGAGAATATGTACACTGATTTTGGAGCCCGAATGAGCCAACCCCCCAAAGACCACGCAACCCTAGGTCAGAGAATATCTACACTGATTTTGGAGCCCGAATGAACCAACCCCCCAAAGACCACGCAACCCTAGGTCAGAGAATATGTACACTGATTTTGGAGTCCGGGGAAGCCAACCCCCCAAAGACCAGACAACCCTAGGCCAGAGAATATGTACACTGATTTTGGAGCCCGAATGAACCAACCCCCCAAAGACCACGCAACCCTAGGTCAGAGAATATGTACACTGATTTTGGAGTCCGGGGAAGCCAACCCCCCAAAGACCACACAACCCTAGGCCAGAAGATATGTACACTGATTTTGGAGCCCGAATGAGCCAACCCCCCAAAGACCACGCAACCCTAGGTCAGAGAATATGTACACTGATTTTGGAGTCCGGGGAAGCCAACCCCCCAAAGACCACACAACCCTAGGCCAGAAGATATGTACACTGATTTTGGAGCCCGCAGGAGCCAACCCCCTAAAGATCACAAACCCTTGGCCAGAGGATATGTACACTGATTTTGGGGCTCGCGAAAACCAACCCCCCAAAGACCAGACAACCCTAGGTCAGAGAATATGTACACTGATTTTGGAGCCCGAATGAGCCAACCCCCCAAAGACCAGACAACCCTAGGTCAGAGAATATGTACACTGATTTTGGAGCCCGAATGAGCCAACCCCCCAAAGACCAGACAACCCTAGGTCAGAGAATATGTACACTGATTTTGGAGCCCGAATTAGCCAACCCCCCAAAGACCAGACAACCCTAGGTCAGAGAATATGTACACTGATTTTGGAGCCCGGGGGAGCCTACCCCCCAAAGACCACACAACCCTAGGTCAGAAGATATGTACACTGATTTTGAAGCCAACGAGAAGCAAAAATTATTTTTAAAAACCTACGCTGTCAAATTTTAAAAGCTTCAATCGCTGTTCATAAGAGTGGATAGAAATGTGCATCTTGCTTTTCCCCCCCCCCCTCTAGCAGCTACACCGGCATTGGCTCAGGGCTTGTCCAGCCAATAAAGTGCCTGCCAAAGCCCACTAGGCTACAGGTTGCAATGCAGCAATAGCCACTCATGCCGAGCCGCGACCCCTGCTGGCTTTTTCAAACAAATAAAATTTGAATCCTCGGCGAGTTTCCCCCCTCTAGCTGGCTTACCCGACACTCTCCAGATTGCTGCAGCCTCCACCCCCATCTGTGTGCTCAGCCCTTCGTCAACGCCCACCCTCCGTCTCAATTGTCGGCCGAACGGTTCTAAGAAAAGCTTGAAAGAATAATAGGAAAGAGAAAATACAGACTCAGCTGCAGAGACAGAGAGTTGCATCAGATTTTTTTATAAACAAACTATTTTGTTAAACAAAGCTCGATGTCAGGTGCAAGTTAAGCTACTGCAATTGTTTATGGGACCGTCTTGAGTAGAAGCAATTCAATTCTGAACGGTCAACTTCGAAGCAAAATCTTCTAAAGAAGTTTTGGTCGAGACAACTGGGCCGATTCTGAAGGCGCTTTGTAAGTTTGGCTTATGGGTTTCTTGTGATACATTTAGTCCATATGAATACTGAGACTGCTGGGTCACCTAATAGGATTGTAAAATTTGACGAGACAATAAAATAGGCTATTGACGAGACAGTAAATTCTATCTATCTATCTATCTATCTATCTATCTATCTATCTATCTATCTATCTATCTATCTATCTATCTATCTATCTATCTATCTATCTATCTATCTATCTATCTATCTATCTATCTATCTATCTATCTATCTATCTATCTATCTATCTATCTATCTATCTTACCCACCAAGTCAAGTTGCACTTTGCGTTCCCGCATCGCCCTGAAAACTAACTGCAGTACCAGCAGACGCCGCACATGCAGGGAGCAGCCAGAAGCAGCCAGAGGAAAGCTGTATCAAGTGCCCCAATGATTTATTAGTAGCCTGTCATTCCAAAACGCCGTACCTTCCTTCCCAGCTTCATCTTACACCGGAGCCCAGACTCCAGCTGGGGCAGTTTCGCGGTGCCTACAAAAAGCAATTCATCCTTCAGGTCTGCAACAGTTCCTCCTCCTTCTTCATTCTTCTCCAAAAAAGCAGACAAGAAAACAGAATTAGTTGGGCCGTCAATGCAGCCTAGCAACCGTAGCGCAACTTTAATTTCCTTAGGTTTGCCGAACCTTTTTGGTCCAAGCCAAGGAAGCCACTGAAGGAGGACTCTGTGGACGTTAAGACTGTATACATAGGCATGGTCATTTGTCAGCGTTGGGACCCTGGCTGGACACGGGTCAGTCTTCGTTCGACAGACAGAAACTGCTGCTCTCATGGATGCTAAAGCTCCTAGACATTCAAGGGGGGTTGCATGTCAGAGACTGAGATGCTTCATCATTTTAAGCGACTAGTAGGGAGCTGGCGAAAGCAGAATTGGGAATGTAAAATAAGGAAATGTGCGCCCGGAAGCATTGTGGATTGCATTCGCTTGCGTAAATGTGTTAGATGAACTTTGTTCTTCAGCTCCCCCTACAGTCCCTTAGCTCCCCCTACAGTCCCTTAGCTCCTTCTACAGTCCTTCAGCTCCCCCTACAGTCCCTTAGCTCCCCCTACAGTCCCTTAGCTCCTTCTACAGTCCCTCAGCTATCCCTACAGTCCCTTAGCTCCCCCTACAGTCCCTTAGCTCCTTCTACAGTCCCTCAGCTATCCCTACAGTCCCTTAGCTCCCCTACAGTCCCTTAGCTCCCCCTACAGTCCCTTAGCTCCCCCTACAGTCCCTTAGCTCCCCCTACAGTCCCTTAGCTCCCCTACAGTCCCTTAGCTCTCCCTAAGTCCCTTAGCTATCCCTATTTCCTTTAGCTATCCCTACAGTCCCTCAGCTCTCCCTAAGTCCCTCAGCTCTCCCTACAGTCCCTCAGCTCCCCCTACAGTCCCTCAGCTCTCCCTAAGTCCCTCAGCTCTCCCTACAGTCCTTCAGCTATCCCTACAGTCCCTCAGCTCTCCCTAAGTCCCTCAGCTCTCCCTACAGTCCCTCAGCTCTCCCTAAGTCCCTCAGCTCTCCCTACAGTCCCTCAGCTCTCCCTAAGTCCCTCAGCTCTCCTTACAGTCCCTCAGCTCTCCCTAAGTCCCTCAGCTCTCCCTACAGTCCCTCAGCTCCCCTACAGTCCCTTAGCTCCCCCTACAGTCCCTCAGCTCTCCCTACAGTCCCTCAGCTCTCCCTAAGTCCCTCAGCTCTCCCTACAGTCCCTCAGCTCTCCCTAAGTCCCTCAGCTCTCCTTACAGTCCCTCAGCTCTCCCTAAGTCCCTCAGCTCTCCCTACAGTCCCTCAGCTCTCCCTAAGTCCCTCAGCTCTCCCTACAGTCCCTCAGCTCCTTCTACAGTCCTTCAGCTCCCCCTACAGTCCCTCAGCTATCCCTACAGTCCCTTAGCTCCCCTACAGTCCCTTAGCTCCCCCTACAGTTCCTTAGCTCCCCTACAGTCCCTTAGCTCCCCCTACAGTCCCTTAGCTCCCCCTACAGTCCCTTAGCTCCCCTACAGTCCCTTAGCTCTCCCTAAGTCCCTTAGCTATCCCTATTTCCTTTAGCTATCCCTACAGTCCCTCAGCTCTCCCTAAGTCCCTCAGCTCTCCCTACAGTCCCTCAGCTCCCCCTACAGTCCCTCAGCTCTCCCTACAGTCCCTCAGCTATCCCTACAGTCCCTCAGCTATCCCTACAGTCCCTCAGCTCTCCCTACAGTCCCTCAGCTCTCCCTACAGTCCCTCAGCTCCCCCTACAGTCCCTCAGCTCTCCTTACAGTCTCCTCCAGAAGCAACAAAGGAGAGAAACTAGACATGAAGTCGGATTTAAAAGCAATATTGACAGGTTCAGCAGGCAGATCCATAGTAAAGTACATCGCCAACTTTTGCAAGTTTATAGTGATTCACAAGTATGCATACTTATTACAATACATAGTTGCAAGCATAAGGCTTAAACCATCAAAGCAGTTCGAACAGTTGCAATAATGTGAGCGAACGCCAAAATCAGATTGGTATCGTAGCCGCCCCCTGTGTCTCAGATATTTGTCTCACAGACAGCAATAAATTGCTTTGCTCAGATGACTGACAGCTACAGATTCTGAGACGGATTAAAACATTGTTCGAGTTTGAACAGAAATAGTTCGTTTGGAGACCTCGACATCCTATGTTATATAGTAGACTATGCTTTAATTGTAACGATATATTGTACTATTGATTTCTGTACAGCGAATAGTCAATGAAGCTGCTCTGTAGACGAGAGGAATTTATAAGAGATTAAGGAACTTGCAAAGTACATGTCTGGGAGCAAGAAAATACGTCAAAGTAGATTTATGTTTTTTGCGTGTTTTGCTGGTGAGGTCAGCTGAGGACTTAGGGGGAGCTGAGGGACTGTAGGGAGAGCTGAGGGACTGTAGGGGGAGCTGAGGGACTGTAGGGAGAGCTGAGGGACTGTAGGGGGAGCTGAGGGACTGTAGGGAGAGCTGAGGGACTGTAGGGGGAGCTGAGGGACTGTAGGGATAGCTGAGGGACTGTAGGGAGAGCTGAGGGACTGTAGGGAGAGCAGAGGGACTGTAGGGAGAGCTGAGGGACTGTAGGGAGAGCTGAGGGATTGTAGGGAGAGCTGAGGGACTGTAGGGAGAGCTGAGGGACTGTAGGGAGAGCTGAGGGACTGTAGGGAGAGCTGAAGGATTGTAGGGGGAGCTGAGGGACTGTAGGGAGAGCTGAGGGACTGTAGGGAGAGCTGAGGGACTGTAGGGAGAGCTGAGGGACTGTAGGGGGAGCTGAGGGACTGTAGGGAGAGCTGAGGGACTGTAGGGGGAGCTGAGGGACTGTAGGGAGAGCTGAGGGACTGTAGGGGGAGCTGAGGGACTGTAGGGATAGCTGAGGGACTGTAGGGAGAGCTGAGGGACTGTAGGGGGAGCTGAGGGACTGTAGGGAGAGCTGAGGGACTGTAGGGAGAGCAGAGGGACTGTAGGGAGAGCTGAGGGATTGTAGGGGGAGCTGAGGGACTGTAGGGATAGCTGAGGGACTGTAGGGAGAGCTGAGGGACTGTAGGGGGAGCTGAGGGACTGTAGGGAGAGCTGAGGGACTGTAGGGATAGCTGAGGGACTGTAGGGATAGCTGAGGGACTGTAGGGAGAGCTGAGGGACTGTAGGGATAGCTGAGGGACTGTAGGGGGAGCTGAGGGACTGTAGGGAGAGCTGAGGGACTGTAGGGAGAGCTGAAGGACTGTAGGGAGAGCTGAGGGACTGTAGGGAGAGCTGAGGGACTGTAGGGATAGCTGAGGGACTGTAGGGATAGCTGAGGGACTGTAGGGAGAGCTGAGGGACTGTAGGGAGAGCTGAGGGACTGTGTCACTTTGTAAACCTTTCCCATATCTACTCCCTGTCTATACCTCTAAGTCTCCACTCTCTACCCGTATCGGTCTCCCTCACCGGGGCAACCCCAAAATCTGCTTTCCCATAATCCCTGAAAGCATCTGTCCCCGGTGTCCCGACATGCCCCCGAAATGCATGTCGGGAAAGTCCCGGCTTCGATCGGTGACCATCACAGGGCAGAGAATTATCAATGATCAGAGGGTCCGCTTGCATGTTATTGAAGAAAAATCCCGGGGGCAGAGGAGAATTCCTTGATCTCCATGCGGATCTGGCTGGGATCTGCAGCACCTGGGTTGGAGGGAAGGCGAAATCAGATTGAATTTAGAGAGATTCTGCGTGTGAGCATGAAACCTGCTCAAATCTTTGATGCTCTGAGCAGTTTAAACTGTTCGCTTCAACAAAAATTTCAACTGGTTGGCAATATTCATTGTTCTAAACGTTTGCTTGTATGTACTAATAATATTAATTGATTATCACTGCCCTAGTGGGCAGACATGCAACCGACAGCTCAGCCGCAGCTATCTCGCGGCGCATCTGAAGGCTGCTTACGGCTGTTCAGTCCAACGACTGGGGGGTCGCCACACAACCTCAATTAACCAGAGTGAACTGAAGCAATGCTCAAGGACACTAATTGTTCCTTGTGGGTCGAGAATCGAACCCCCGACCTTTCAGTCGTGAGTCGGACGCTCTAACCACTGGGCTAGCTACAACCCCTTAGGGGTGGCTTGTATGCACTACTCATCTGAGTCATTCTTGCTCTATGCTGCACTCCTCCCAACTCCCCACCATCCCAACCCCCGGCAACCAATTTTCCCCTCTCCGATGCAAATCGAATTCCCCGCCACAACCACGCCAGACTTGACCAAACGATCGAGTGCTCAAACAAGCGGCGCTTTGAACCAGGAGTCTGGAGTACCAACTCTTGTCTATGATGATGATTTTTGAGGATGGCTTGAGTTAGTAGAGCCAGACTCTTGGTTTTTGGGTCTTCTTAGCCCAGCTCCCAATCGTCTTGTGCCTTCTGGCTTCCATCCCCGGCAATCATGCCAGCAGGGGAGAACGCCGCTTTATGCTCCCAAAGTGCCTCATCCTGCATCCCGCCGATCCGCTCCGTCCAGATTTGACTTCGAGAGTCAGGAAGTCTTTGACAGAGAATCTGGATTGGAATGCTTCATCGCGTCTTTCTTTTCCTATCCAGGCGTCTATGTTCAGCCGCCCAGGGACTCCAGCTCATCGAAACTTGGCCTGCTCGCAGATGAAGGAAGAGCTTTTCCTTAACAAGCCAACCAGCCCATAATAGTTCCCTTGCTCAAGTTCGTTGACTCTTTACCTCCCCTTTAATCTGCCTCTCCTCTCAGAAAGAAGGCTCTTTGTGTAGAGCTGAAGCTGTTTTGACAGTTTGCCTGGCATCAAAGAAAATTTGGGGGTGGGTGCTCGGGTTTAGAGGACCGGTTCGATCCGTTGAATACTGTCTGACGTGCTTCTAAACTTTCAGCGGTTGTAAGAGAAAAGTAACCAGGAAGATTTTAGGAGGCTACTTTTAAGTTGATTGCTATAGCGATTGAAAGATTTCTGAAGGGTAGTAAAGTCAGAATAAGACAGTATGGACTAGGCATGCTGTCTGTCTGCCTTTGCAGGCCGTACACACATGGTTTAAGTGTGCACAGCATTATGGTTAGTCAATTTTGGTACGGACAAACCCCTAGAGCAGACATTCTAAGAGGGGCAGGCAATAAGACAGAAGCTAAGAAGAGCAGACAGGCATTAGGACAGACACTAAGACAGACACTAAGACAGACAATAAGACAGACACTAAGACAGACACTAAGACAGACAATAAGACAGACACTAAGACAGACACTAAGATGGACAGACACTAAGACAGACACTAAGACAGACACTAAGATGGACAGACACCAAGACAGACGCTAAGGCTGGCAGACAGACACTAAGACAGACAGGCAGGAATTAAGGCGGACAGACAGACACTAAGATGGACAGACACTAAGACAGGCGCTAAGACTGAAAGACAGACAGACACCAAAACAGACGCAATGGCTGACAGACAGGCAGGAATTAAGGCGGACAGACAGACACTAAGATGGACAGACACTAAGACAGACACTAAGACAGACACTAAGATGGACAGACACCAAGACAGACGCTAAGGCTGGCAGACAGACACTAAGACAGACAGGCAGGAATTAAGGCGGACAGACAGACACTAAGATGGACAGACACTAAGACAGGCGCTAAGACTGAAAGACAGACAGACACCAAAACAGACGCAATGGCTGACAGACAGGCAGGAATTAAGGCGGACAGACAGACACTAAGACAGGCGCTAAGACTGAAAGACAGACAGACACCAAGACAGACGCAATGGCTGACAGACAGGCAGGAATTAAGGCGGACAGACAGACACTAAGATGGACAGACACCAAGACAGACGCTAAGGCTGACAGACAGACAGACACCAAGACAGACACTAGGATGGACACACACTAAGACAGACGCAATGGCTGACAGACAGGCACTAAGAGGGACAGGCAGACACTAAGGCGGACAGGCAGACACTAAGACGGACAGACAGACACTAAGGCAGACAGACAGACAGACACTTATGCAGACGCAATTAGCTACATACCCCCGAACATACATACCCTTAAAAAGAGTTATAGGGCCATCCAACATATACACTAAAACGAAATATTAAAAGTCATTTCTTCAAATTTATTTCGTCAAAAGCAGGTTTCTCTCTCCGCTGTCCCACGACTGAACCCCCTCTTTGCCGAGTCTCAATAAAACTTGAGCATTCAAAAATTTGTTTTCTTTCACTCGCCATGGACAGAAGAGTCGCACTCCACATTAAGGCAAGGGTGTTCTCTTGTGTTAAACCTGCCACAACTTTTCTCATCTACATTGTCAGTCTTGTAGAACTGCAGGTCATAAATGAGCGTTAATAAATATTTACCACTTCGTTAACTTGAGCATCGCGAAATGCAATACTTCGAGTCTATGGACTCTGCGAGCCTGAGCCAAGCTAAGATTATTCCCTTGGCAACCGGAGATTGAGAACTAATTCGTGAATGGTCAAGACAGAATCGCTGAAGCGTTACTCACAGCGCCTCAGGCAAGATTTGAGTACTGCTCAGTGAAATCAGATGGATCTCACTCTACCGTGCAGAAGTGGCGGCGACTTCTCACTGTCTCTGAAAGTCAGCGACCCCCAAATCCAGAGATTTTGCCCTGCGGCAATGCCGAGGTGAAGGGAATCCCGGCTGACAAAGATGGACGCGACGAGTTGGGGGACATGAGAGAGAGAGAGAGAGAGAGAGAGAGAGAGAAATGACAGGGGGCGGAGGACTGTATATTTACATGTAAGCCATACTCACTGTGCTG